>JBBPQQ010000611.1:0-10679 GCA_038092595.1 Boletus subdepauperatus | reverse complement strand
ACCACCCCCATTGACTTTCGATACCCAGAAGCTGCCTGACCCCAACATCATAACGGAAGAACAACTCCTATGAGCCATCAAGAAGCTCAGCCCCTATAAGGCCCCTGGCCTGGACGGGATACCCAACGCCATGTTCAAAAACTGCACAGACATGCTAACCCTACACCTATTACACATATACAAAGCGGTATTCCTCCTCAACACGTACTACCCAGCCTGGTGGGAGTTCAACACAGTTGTCCTGCGTAAACCTGGCAAACTGGACTACTCCATGCCCAAAGCTTACTGTCCCATCATGCTTCTGAACACCACCGCTAAACTACTAACCGCAATCATCGCAAATAACATGTCCCACCTCATCAAAATGAACCACCTACTGCTGAGCACACACTTCGGAGGATGACCAGGCTGCTCCACCACAGACTCACTCCACCTCCTAGAAGTGACAGTCAAAAATGCCTGGTGAACATGCAAGACAGTCTCGGCACTATTTCTAGACATCGAAGGTGCCTTCCTGAACGTGGTCACCGACAGGCTCCTACACAACATGAGAAAAAGGAAACTACCCCACTCTCTAGTATGATTCACAGGTCGAGTCCTAGCAGACCGAAAAACCAGACTCATCTTCGACAGTCACACGTCTGAATGGATCCCAATCGCCAATGGGATCGAACAGGGAGACCCACTTTCTATGGTCATCTACATCATATACAATGCTGACCTTGTCGACGTATCACAGGGCCACCCCAACAAACTGATGCTGGCATTTGTCAATGACACCGCCTTCATCGCCATAGGAAAATCGACAGAAGAAACCCATGGAATGCTACAAGACATGCTAGAACAAGCAGGAGGAGGATTCAAGTGGTCTCAGAATCACAACTTGAAGTTTGAAACTAACAAATTCACATTAATAGACTTCTCACGAACCACCATGAAAGACGAAGACCGCATCCCCATGAATGTAAGGGGCATGACCATCAAACCCATGCCCACCCACAAATTCCTCGGAGTCATCATAGACGAACGCCTCAGCTGGTGCCAACACATCATATACACCATCGGCAAAGGTACCGCGTACATACTACAAATGAGATGCTTAGCCATCGCCTCAGGGGGCCTACCGCTACCCCTCATGCGACAACTATTCACATCCGTCACCCTCCCCAAGCTACTATATGCAATCGATGTCTGGTTCACACCACTCTACTCCACAGACAACAACGACATTCGCCGAGGATCCATCGTAACCGCCAAAAAACTCAACAAGGTACAGCAAATAGCACTACTAACCATGACCGGAGCACTAAGGACAATGGCCACGGACACGCTGGAAGCCCACGCCAATCTACAGCCACTGGAATGACAAATACAAAACCTATGCCACCAAGCAGCTGTCCAACTAGCCTCCCACCCCACCTCCCACCCCATCTCCCCTCTACTACGCCGAGCATCCAGACGCTATGTAACGAAACACAAATCCTCGTTACACCATCTCACACACGCATACAACCTCAACCCGGACACCATGGAGAGGATCCACCCAGCCTGACACCGACCAAACGACACATCCCCCCACAAAGCCAAAATACCTAACTCCAGGGAGGACTCCATACAACTGCACAACAAACACCTATGGGGAACACAGGTCTACACTGACGGCTTGGGGCTCAACGGCAACATAGGCGCAGCGGCAGTCCTCCACCGCCCCAACGGAAGCACTACCACACTATGCTACCACCTAGGAACCATCCAACAGCACACAGTGTACGAATCGGAGGCAGTCAGCCTCCTCCTCGCAGCACACCTACTATTGAAGGAACAAGACGTCGTCAAACCAGTCTCCATCTTTGTGGATAACCAAGCCACCATAAAATCCAGTGACATATTCCAAACCAGACCTGGTCATTACCTGATAGACCTCTTCCGCGCCAGCACTAGATGAATGCAAAGAGAGCACCACCTACAAAAACGAGACATAACACTGTGCTGGATATCAGGGCACAGCGGAGTCAAAGGGAACGGAAAAGCGGATGAAGAAGCCAGGCTTGCGTCGACCAGCCCAGAGCACAACAGCACTGCCCACCTACTCCCCAACCCACTCAACAAAGGACCACTTCCACTAAGTGTCTCGGTGGCCCTCCAATCCCAAAGTGAGACCACCAAAAAATGTTGGATATCCAAACTGTCCGAATCACTGCGAAAACCACACATGAACTGTATCGACCCTAAGCTCCCATCTGGTTCCTTCCTAAAACTCACAGCGCTAATGAACAAAAGACAGACTGCGATACTCACATGGCTCCGCACTGGCCACTGTCCTCTCAACCAATACCTGAAACGAATCACCAAATCACCAATGGACAAATGCGCTCACTGCGCTGACACGCCAGAAATGGTAATCCACTACCTCCTCCGATGCCCCCTCTACACCAGACAGTGCCACATCCTCAAAAACAAGATTGGCAATTGTACGTTCAACATCCCGCACATGCTCTCAATGAAGCATGCAGCCCCTCATCTGCTAACCTACGTTGAACAAACAGGACACTTGAAAGCATCCCTCGGTAAACCCCACACCCAACGATGACAACCACACTGACAACTGTCATACCCACAGATACACTAAAAGCTCCACCCACATATTCGTTACACTACCGAACCAACTAATCAGACACCTGCCAACGCTAGGGAGCCCACACATCACGCACGTGCAAGAGGTAAAATTGAGATACAAGGCACTAACTAAGGGGACAGACCCAGCTACCCAGAGCCCCACCCATTACTTAGATGTTATTCACCTTTTTATGCCAACTTCGTGATTGATCCCTTACTCCCCATCGTGAACCTCCGCTTCAGCAGTTGGGCACATGTCACCTCCAAACCACTTTGTCTCATTACATCGGTCAGCTACACATACAGGGGGTCGATGATGCAACAATCCGTGCGTCTAAAACTGGCCAGTGGGAACAGCAGGACTGAGAGGGGCCTTACAGCCCGCTCTTGGAGCATTCGCAGGATTAGGGATTCAACGGGACAGGGTCCCTTTAGCTCCACATTAGTACTGTCCTACATAGGGTTAGTCAACCCCAACGGGACAAAAATGGAATTAAAAAATAAAAATAAAAATAAAAACACCTGGTACTATGAAGGAGGCCTCATGCTCCACATATCAAAGAAACAGACCACTTTGGCCTTGTCATCTACTAAAGTGGAGTACATGGCAGCAACTCATGTTACTCAAAAGGGCCTATGGCTCTAGTTTCTCTTCACCAAACTTCATATTGAATTCAACACCCCAGTCTTCATTCATCTTCACAATTCAGGCACCATCACCCTATAAAATGCAGCCAAGTTTCATCAATGATTAAAATACATAGATATTGAACATGTACTATATTATTTCATTCCTTATCATAGTGTAGAGTACAATACTGCATCTGGTTACCACTATTATATAAGCAAACCATTCATCTGAGTTCTAATATTCTCTTTCTACAACCACTATGTGCTTTGTTCTTAGTGTTCAACCAACCAATATGTACTAGTTGTTTCTCTCTATAGACTAGTCTATGCCTGGACCTCAATAGGTTATAAGCACTAATTAGCAAAGTGACATATCATGCCTAATGGCTGCAACATCTGCTAACTAGTCAGACCAGTTTTATTATTGTGTGAAAATGCTGCATGTGATTTATGCAGGGCACCAGTTAAGGAGAAACTATGTTGGTTCGAAACACTGACATGTTCACATTACAGAATCAAACCTCTTCCACCACCATCTTCATTTTCACTGGCACCAACTGGCAGCAATGGTGGCCCACCATGGAGGCTTACATCAAATCCAGTGGATGCAAATGGACTATGAACTTCATCATGCCCACTTTGGGTATATTTTCTGACAAGGACACCTGCAATTTCTAGATCATGTGGACCAAGGTGAACTCAACCATTATGGTTCAATCAAACCCCACCTCTTGGAGTCCCTGAAGATGAAGTATGCATCAAAGAACACTGCCAAGGACCTCATCAAGACCCTCAAAGATGGGTGTGCCACTCCCAGAATCTCCAGCATTTGCACTGTTCAAAGAGCTCTTCAACACCTGCATTGTTCAGTCCTCACACCCCATGCTATTCTTGAACAAAGTTGTCATGCTCTTTGCCCACCTCAAGTCAGCTGGATACAAGTTCCCTGCAAACATCCAGATGATGCTCTTGCTTGCAAAGCTCCCTCCATATATGTATGGATGTCATTGCACAAATGATTGTGCAAGCTAATGATGCCTCTGGAAAGGCTAAGACTTTTACTATGAATGAGATCCAGCAGGCTGCAATCCTCTCATGGGATTAGTGGCACATGAAGGACACTCCCAAGGCTGCTCAGGCCAACAAGATTAGCACCGTCAAGCACAAGGGGGACAATTCCAAATGTGAACAGCAGCAGCAGGTGCCTAAAGATGATGGCTTGAAGAAGAAGTGAAAGTGCAGTAAACATGCAGGCAAGAAGCAGAAGGAGAAGCAAGCTACTTCTTCTCAGCCTCACGCCCACATTACCTCCATTGTCTATACCTTTGGTCCTGAGCTGGTCCAGGATCCTTGTGCCCTGGCCCAGCATTCCACATCTCTCTACCAAGGAAAACAAGGTCCTCCCTTTCATACAGGGATCAAGGTTGCTATTACTCTAGCCCATCAGCTAGATATACCCATCTCCATGGAGAAGGTCTGTGGGCTTGACACTAGGCTTCAGACTCAAGGGCCATCCTTCCTGTCATCCATTTGTCCTCCCTCCCTGCCTCCCTTGTTGTCAAGACTGGTTCAACTCCAAGGAAGAACTCTGAGAGCCAGAGTTACTTAGTGACATTTGGGACTTGGCTTCACCATGTGTGGTGTGCCCTTGCCTCAATAGTCCTTGGTGTCCTGAAATTGGTCAGGGGGTTAGGAAAGGTTGGAGGTGCTTGGCTTAGCTATGAGGCTAACCGGCAAGTGATCAGGATGAGAGGATTATCGAGAGGGGGGATAGTGGGAAGGAGGGAATCTCAGTTAATTATTTGTCTGAAGTCTACTGGGTGACTTGGGTACACTTTATATACTGCATAGAAAGAGAGGAATACCAAAGAAACCGATAAGTGTTGAACTGGGGCTATCTCTGATCTCAGCTCAGTGGCGGGACTGCCCCAAGATGTGGCAGTGTCTTGGAACAAGGGTAACAATGGAATTAGTTCATATGGGGTCAAGTGAGGTACAGGAATGGAAGGGGGTATTAAAAGTGTTAGAGACTTGGAGGTGACACAACGAGCTCGGGTTTGACTAGGCCAAGTTGGAGTACTTAGGAGATATGGTAATGCTCAGAGGAGCTCGGTCACACTCGGTAGTGCTCGGAATAAGTAAGTAAAAGTTCAGGATATGACACTTGTCCTCCTTCAATGCCTTTGCCTCATCCTCCACTGTTACACTTGACAGCCCACTGCCCTTACTTACTACAAGACTTGACCTGATTTATGAGTCAGATCCACCAACCTACAAGTCAGAACTGGACTCTCCTCCTCCAGCTAAGCACTCTAAACATGCTTGCTGCAACCAGATTATGGCTCTGCCCACTGATCATTGGGACAAAGACAATCTCAGTGACATCTATGGCTTTCAGACTATGAATGAAGATAATGGGTTTCCCAAGGTGTGCTTGTCAGTATCCATCCCTCTATTCACACTGCATGACCTGCTAATGGCATCTCCTACACCCACAGCTAGTAGTCATATAAACATTTGTGGTAGTGTATATTTGTGCAATGAAAATTGTTGCAGCTGCACAGAGTGTGCACATAGACATGAGGTCTTTAAAAATCATTAGATACTTGACTCCAGTGCTTGACACACTTCACCCCTCTAAAAGATGCCTTTACATCTTATCATAAGTTTAGTGAAGAAGAGTGCTTACTGGTACAAACCATGGCAGCTACAAAAGGAAAAGGAACCATTCACTTATAATGGACTGATGGTCATACATAAATGCTCTCATGATATTGAGCTGCATAATGTTGGTCATATACCCAACTCCAGTGTCAACCTTATCTCCCTCAGGCACCTGCTACAAGCAGGAGCTAAGGTAACTGGAGCATAGGATATCATCACTGTGATGTATGATAATGGCGACATATTGGTGCCATTCACCACTGGTCAACTCAGCCAGAATATGTACACCTTGAGAGCCACTCCAGTCCACTCCCATGCTTTTGGGACCATCAATTACCAGACTGTCCATTGCCAACTTGATTATTCTTCAAAAGAAGTTGCCAAACAAGCAAAGCAGCATACATCAGGACTCCCAGATTTCACACTTCCAGATGACATTTCTACTGTTTGTCCTGGTGGCACTAAAGAAAAACAAGCTCAATGTTCCTTTCCTCCTACTTCCGTGTGCACTAAGTGTGCCTTTGAGCTTATCCACATGGACATCAAGTTCTTCCCAACTAAATTGTACCACAAGTACAAGTACTTGACCATCTTTTATAACCAATTTCTCCAGATAGTGAAGACGCAATTCCAAGCATCAATATAAGAATCTGTCACATACAATGATTTGCTCATGAGGGAGGGCATTAGATTTTACAACTCTGCCCACATGTATCTCAACAAAATGGACTTACAGAAAGATTTATGTGCACTCTTATGAACACAGCTAAGGTTATGTACCATTTGGCGTGCTTGTCCAATAGCTGGTGTAAATTTGCTACTGCCCATGCCACCATATTTACAACCATACACTTCTCACACACCTTTAATGGTGTACACCATACATATGAAGTGCTTCATAGTAAGCAGCCTCAAGTTGACCACTTGCACATATTTGATTGTGCTGCATATGTCTTCCTTTTGTCTGATGTCTGGGCTGATAAACCTGCCCATAAGTCAAACTTATGGAATATTTGGATGTGGCACTGGGGAATGACACTAATTATTCATTCATGTGTTCCCCTAATAACATCCTTTTACTGCTGTGCAAGCTCCATTTGAAGGAGTGCATTTCCCTAAGTGTGACAGACCTAAATGGCCTACACAACTTCCTGCTGATGTACCTGTGGAACCACCTGTTCTTGAGGCTTCTATACCTCATCATGAGGATTCTCCTCCCTCATCACACCCTCCATCTCCAGACTCACATCCAATAACACTGCCTATGGCACCTACCCCTATTAGGCCACCATCTGCTCCTAGGAAGCAACATCCACCACCACCAGCTGTCCCACCTGCTCCTCACCATTCTGGCAGAGAGCACAGGATTCCAGTTCATTCAGGTAATATATATGGTGATGACCGTCACCCAACAGAACAAGTATATGATATCATGGAGATCACAACACACATTGACAGCCTTTACCTGGCCAATTTCCCAACACACCAGTTCCACCTCCTCCTATTACTGATAATAGTGAGGATGATGTTGAACAACTATGTCATGAGGGGGGATCTGGGTTGGCCACTTACCCATTGAAGTCCATGCATAGACTAGTCTGAGGTGAGGAAGGACTAGTACATACCAGTTGGGTTAAATGCTGAAGTAATAGCGTGTTATGGTAAGTGGAAGAGATCTTATTAGAACTTAGACATGGAATTTGAATTATATATACAAGTAGTTTGATGATGTCATATCCCAGAATTCGACCAAGTCCAACCCTGACCTTGGACTACTTGGTTCACCCTTGGTCCCACCTTGGACTACTCAGTCTATCCTTGATCCCCCAACTTCGGTCCCACCTTGGATCACTTGGATCATTCAGACCATTCAGTCATTCGGACTAAGTATGACCTTATACAGACTACCCAATTAGACTCAATTGTCTCGTTACCCAGTCACACACTTACCTCCACTTGTACTAGGCTCACCCTTAGAGATCCAGTGCTTATGCCACTTGGACCTTTGGATACTGCCCCCCATTCATTCCTCCAGCTCTTGTACCTCGTTGCAGCTTGGACTAGTACCTTTCCCAAGCATGCCACTTTCAGCCTTCAGCCACTGCCTTGTAACCATACTATATAAACCTGTACATTGTAGCTGTAGTTCTCTAGTTTGAATATCTCATTGTGGTGTCTCGTCTCATCCCCTCATTACCACATCACTGTCTTTATACCCATGCCCTCAAATTCCACTTGTCCTCTCGACTCCCTCACTTGACCTTCTCATCCATTCCCCCTAAGTTGATCTCAGACTTAGAACTCTAAATGGAACTATACTTACTGTTGTCCTCTAGTTGTAGACCACCACTCGGTAGTACTTCCGAGTCTACCTGACTTATCCCCAAGCATGCTAAGTACCGACGCACCCTATCATTTCCAAATTCTTGGAGTTCACTTGGACTGACTTGGTGTTGCCGTGCAGGCACATCGGTCCCTCATTTACCTCTGATAGGATCCAAACAACCAAGTAAACTTAGGATGCCAAGACTTGAAAGTCAGGCACAGCACCCAAGCTGAAGCCAAAGTCCTACTGTGACAAAGCCCCACTCTCAGAGTTCCAGAGGCTGGCAACCTCTTGGATGATTTCTTCCCCTTCCCACACTATGCTGAGAAGAGGAGGAAATCCCATCTCTGACAGATTACATAATATTGGTAACCATATGTGGTATAGTACACTACACTACAATAATAAATGAAATAGTATAGTATATGTTGAACACTCTATTGCTAAGCAGCTACTCTGAGTGCATAAGCAAGTACACCACTATGATTGTGGTTTGTCATAGAGGACAAGACCTAAGTATTTTCAACAATTGTTGAGAGCTTCTTGACCCAAGTTCTTGGTAAACATATTGGCAGGGTTTTTAGTTTCTTCAATGTAGAATACCTTGATGAGGTCTTCTTTGACATAATTGCAAATGCCATGCCATTGGAGGTTGATATGTTTCAAGCAACTTTTCATGACTATATTGTCAGCCATAAAGATAGAACCTTCATCTGTAAATCCCTTGTTTTAGCACAGTGACAACAGTGATGACAGCATTATGGCAGCAACTTATAGCATGACACCTTGGCAGTGCCACAGAGGCACAAGCAATTCCAAGTGAACAGCACATATAATTCCATAATCACCTAACAATCCAGTTTATCACAGTGCACATGGTCCAGCAGCAGCATAGTAATGTAGTTAATCACAGTAGATCACAGCCTGTCATAGCTTACAGTGATACATAGTGTTCTTTTTTCGTTTCTTTCTTGGACACATGAATGAATCAAACAGAACATCTGCAAAAGTTACTATGTCTATATAGTGCTACATACCCCATATAGCTACTGTACCCATGGTAGCCTTTCCCGGTGTACCTACTGCTCTGTACTAAGGCTAATCACTATGTAGCACTATATAGCAGCCTTTTTTGACATATCTTTTCTCTACATGGGCTGTGTAGTACTATATACATGTCTCTAGGTACTTAGGATCAGGGATCATAGCTCAGCTTGGCTCCTTGACAGATCACAAAATAGTAAATCACAACAGTATCAAAAAAGGTAACAAGACAAATTATATTCAACCTAGCTACTATACATTTCATTGTACTACAATAGACACTTGTGATAAGTACTGGTTTAATGAGGTGCATTTCAGCCCTCCAAGTCAGGTGCTGGTGAGTGGCTAGGAGGGGGTCAGCTGTGTATGGGGGGTAATGGAGCACTCATAGGTGTGACATGAGGTGGTGGTCGGCCTACCGGTACGATCATGGCATGTTTGAATATTGGTGGGCAGCTGGGAGGGTGTCACCTGGATATGGGAGGCTACAGGGCATGCACAGGTATGACAGGGCATGGTGGAGGGCCAGCTGGTGCACTCGCAGTGCGTTTTGGGAGGTGGAGGCTGAGGATTGGGGGTGGCATGCCACTCACCCACACTGGCAGTTTTTTTTTCTGGCCATTTGGATGACGGGGCATGGTGACCGGCTGCCACTGTCCTTGTGGATGTGTTTGGGTTGTGGTGGGTGGCTGGAAGGGGTCAGTGGGGAATTGGGGGTGACAGGCTACTCACCTGCACTGCCAGTGGTTTTTTTGGGTGATGGGGGGTGACAACAGGCTGCTGGTGTGCTTGCGGGCACATTTCGGGCAGTGTTGTGCAGCTGGAAGGTGGTTAGTGGGGTATTGGAGGAGAAGTGGACTGTTACCTCAGGATGTGGTTACATGGTGGGTGGTTGCAGACATGTCTGAGTGTGCTCTCAGGCAATGGCAATGCTAGGGTGTGTAGGAGCAGTAGTTAGCAAGACGAAAACAAGGATAAAAGAGGAGATGTACAGTGACTCCAAAAACCATTACAATAACTAACCTCAACACAGCGCGCGAAGCGCGCTGCAACCACATGTGGGAATGCCGCTTAGCTCTGGTGGGGTCGAATATAGTAGTCACTCTTGGCTACCTGACGGTCCATGGGTCATGTGATTTGGCCCAGGGGCGGTGGAGATACGACCATTCCAAAACAACAACTACATTGTAACAGTTTTTTCACTTTTAGTGGGGTAGGTGGAATCCTGGTGAAATTGAATGATATTTGGCATTGTTTGGTCTTACAAACAAATATATGCATATAAACATTATGTCTGAGTTTGAAAAAGTTCACACACACTGCCACAATGGTCATGTGGCTGTTATTTATGGCTTTGAGTGATATCATTCTTATTGAGTGTAGTATTGGTCATCTACTC
>JBBPQQ010000610.1:0-10698 GCA_038092595.1 Boletus subdepauperatus | reverse complement strand
GCCCTCGATCACCCCAATGACGTTGGCATTCGCGATGGCCCGTCGCCGATGTGCAATCTCGGTGCTACGCAGGACTCGCCGGCACCAGGTTTGGGAACTTGTATGTAATAACATGGCGAGTGTTATACATCGTGTTTGTCAATGATTTCTCCACCTCGAAATCGGGAGCACATACCTCCGCAGTTCCCGCCTTTTTTCGAAGGTGGGGGAACCAGATGGGCCTGTCAAGAAATAGGGACTAGTAGACTCTCCGCAAAACGACATGGCCCGAATTCCTAGCTGCGATTCGTCGTACCCAAGCCGAATATGCATACACAGCGAGCTGCTAGTTCCACAGCTCACGAGGACATGCGTATCACAGCGTGAAATTTTTTCAATTATAGCTTCGTGATGCGAGCTGCCCGAAGACGTTTCTATCACCTAAGTGGTAGTCAGCAACGAATCAGAACGATGATAAGCACTCACTGATAGGCGGAACCCGGGGCGGTCGGACTCAATTTATTTACCTGTAAAGAACGACCATGACGTTGGGGGGCTCGCGCGGCCCGGACCTTACCCGACAGAGAGCTGACCCTCGAATCCATTTGTTGTAGATCATGGAGTTACTAAGCTTGATACCCGCCGACTCTCGAGTCCGGAGTTGAAACATTGATATCTACCAGCATTATACTTTCCGATAGGAATTGCAGGCTCAAGAATTGAAGAAAGTTATCAAAACGCCAATGCAGATATATACCCATCTTAGAAAACGATCGATAGTATCGCTGTTGATACATATGGGAAAAATTCATCAGCACCACGCTCAATCGCTGGATTGTATCATCTCCATCAGTTTATCTGAGCCCATCCCAGGAAACCGGGGAACGACACGACACTTGAGCTCGAGGGGATGCCTGGGGACGATCATGATCATTCAAGTTTAAAAAGTCGCAAAGCTGTACTCACGATATAAGTCCGGTTGACCATTCGGGGTTTGGGTCTATTTCAACGCCGTTCTCGTCCAACGGTTTCATCAACTTGAACATGGCAAGGAGATGAACAATTACTATCCATATCGAAGCGTCTGCAAAGTGTCTGCCGACACTGAAGTGGTGTGAGTTGTATAATTATGATCACATGATGAAAGTATCTTGCCAGACTCTGCGTCCAAAACCAAAGGCCAACGCCACGGAATCGTTATTGAGTTCTCCACCCTGATCGAAGAACCTCTCGGGGATAAATTCAGTGGGATTGTGGTATTTGACCTCATCCCTTGACATTGCCCTTAGTAATAGGTGAGCAATATTACGCAGTACGATGGTCTGCAGACATACCAAAGGTTAGCCAACACCACGCAGCCTAGACTACCGTCAGAATACAAATGCGTGAAGAGGGAAATGATTCTCACCCTCGGGGATGTAATGCCCGTCATATACATCACTCTTAGTTGTGTAATGCGGCAGGCCTTTTGGCAATCCGCTCAGAGGTGATCACAACCCTCTACACATGTCTACTTACCTAACGGGAACACAGGATGCCATCTCAATGTCTCGCGCAGAACTGCATCAACGTAAGGCAGAGAAGACCTGTCGTTGAAATCCGGTAGCCTGCGTGTTCCGACGACGGCATCGATTGCTTTCTGAGCACGTTCTTGGACTTCCGGGTAATACATCATCGCCAGGACGAAAACGGTCAAGGTGGATGCTGTCTGTTCAGTTGTTGAGAGTTTGCACGATTAGGCGATAGAACACATACTGTTTCAACACCAGCTATTCATGTCCCGCGTTAGTCGCTGCGCAAACCAATATAAACCTATACTGACCGATGAAGGCTGTTGCAGAGGAAGACTTCAGCGCAAGTTCAAAGCCTTCGGTATTAGATTCTGGGAAGCGCCGGAGGGAGTCGGATACCATGCATGGCCCGGAAACACAGGACATCTGAAGTGATGTGTAAACTTGGTGATCGATTGAATGGCAGAAATGAACGAATGCTTCACCGCTCGGTCACGAGCATAACGGAACGGGACATCCATCATCTCATGCAAGTTACTTTTGGCCTGTATGGCCATCCGTTTCAAAGTAGCACCGGGGAACCAGACAGGAAGCTTGAGCACTGAGAATCACTATCAGCAGGAAGCTAGCGCAAGTCAAGGAAATCGAAGCTGACGGAAAGGGAACGCCTCCAAGATTGCAGCAGTCGAAGGGCCCGCCACTTTCACAAATGCTTCGATTGCCTTTTCCGCCGCCAATACAAGCGGATCGTCATTCGGAATAGTGTCATAATCGTAAACAGCTGACATGATTACTGCAGAAGCATAGCTGTGTAGCATTAACGATTCTCAGTGTTTCGTATGGACTGATGGGTCAACATCCGATAGGGAAGCTCACAGCTCGATTTGCCGTTGATAACAATCAGGCGAATTATAGATGCCCATTAATAATTGGCGGGCTTTTTGCAACTGAGTCGGGAGATGATCCCGCGCGGCATCAGCGCGAAACGACTGGTGGAACAATCTTCGATGGAGTCGCCACTCCCCCCCGTACTGGAGCAGTGCACTGTTGAACTCGGAGCCGACACTAAGCAAGCTAGCGGGTCAGACGGTCGGAGTCCGAAGCGGTAGACGTACTCTTTATGGACCTTGACTGGCGGTCGATCCGAGTAGACAGACGATCGTTGTTCAAGGAGTGCTTTGGCGACGTCCGTAGTCTGAATGACGAGAATCTGTCGTCCGAAAAGAGTGCAGTACACCAGGTCGCCTAGACACGAATCATGAGTGTCACAATTTTCGGTACAGCATGGCACGGACCGTATGTCGATGCCCATTGAGTGAAGGTAAGCCAAGGCTCAGAGGTATTTATGTCGAGCACACTGCCGAAGAACGGCAGACCCTTGGGACCAGGAGGGGGGTTCAACGGACGAAGTGACTTGCGCTTTGCATGACGAGCAAGAAGGGCGATCGCAAAGACAGTGAGGATGGAGAAAAGTGTGGAAGGGGATACCGCCGACATTTTCTATCGCCCGTCCTGTGTACGTAGCGGTCTGTTTTATACTCATTGGAACACGGCGGCACCGCTATAGTTTGGAGACCAATACATAGGTCGCTCGGTATTCATTTCATGAAAACGAGGCTCTTGACCCCCCGCAGATGGCTGGCAATGGCAACAAATGTGTTTTCACATCTGCAGCACGAGTACAAAGCCTAGGTTTGATTTCGATGAAAGTGGCAGGGGAGACGCACTATGTTTCACCAAGGGGGGCGAGACGAATATCATGGAGTAAACTAGTCACACTGAATGTCTACCCCTGCGGGGATCTCAGGTGACGACCGCATACGCCCCCGCTGTTGGCATCTATACAAAGAATGGTTCTGACATGATCTGGCGGCCCACGGCGTCAATAGATTCAACGACTTGATCCGATTATCATGGATACAGATTTTACTTGCCGAAGAAGATTGAGAGGGGAGGATAAAATGCTATTTCGGGCCGGAAGCTATGGGAGGCGGTGACCAACTAAAGGCGACATTCTGGTGATGTGAGGAAGATATGAAGGAAGGTGGGTAAGCCCAAGGATTCATATCGGACGTAAGCCCGATGGAAAAACGGCGAAAGACTCGAGGCAGATGGCACGGAAGTGAAGCCTTTTCACGTCCGAACTAGACGGCGACTGTCTGAGACCAATCCAGTGGATCGTCGGTGGTACAAGGTCGTCACATCGCCTTTTGACAGTGACACGAATTTCAGAAGCGGTCATGTCACGTGACATGCCCCTGACTACGGTCTACTTTGTCCTTACTACTATCTCTACACTGCCCCGCCGATTACTACATAGATTTCTTCGCTAACTGTCTCACAGCGTCTGGAGCCCATGCCAACTTGCGCCCAAGACGCTTTCGAGTCTCAGAGCGGGCCTGGTCTTGCGCGTTCAATGTCAGCTCCACATACCCACCTCGACAAGTCTGCTGCACCGTCACCTCCCCTCGTGGACAATGCAGACACCACGAGCGTCAGCGAGGCTGTGGATCCTCCAAGCAAGGATAGAGTGCGACCCCTTGATCTGCTGGTTAGTCTTAAACGGGCAGAGCCATCGATCGTCAAGACTAGAACGGGGAGCGTGTTGTCAAGAGGGTTCATCCTGAAAACGGACTATTATCCGTCTGGTTGGTGGTTGTCAACCAGGACCCCTGGATTAGTATTCACCTGTGGTGCTCCCAGGACGCGCCCTGGATCTGGATCTGAACGTCCACGGCGCGCCGAACTTTAGAGCGCCTCGTCAAGGCAACCTCAATGTATTCGGTGTCGCCCAACCTCGCACGCAGGGTCTTCGTGCGATACTATCTGCGCTCAGATGCCGACCTGACACGCGTGACCCCTCTCACGTTGTCTGGTTCTCGACACGAGAGGAGCCAATTGGTGAGTTGTCGATGTGCTCCGCGGTCACGCCTGACCCACTTGTTGGATGGCTATCAACCAGTTTACATATCCGGTCGTCCGTTTGTCCTACGGGATGCCTCTGAGCCGCGTAAGATGCTTTCCCTCTCTGATCGGGCGGAAAATCTGGAGGCGATTGAAGATCGGTTGAAGCACGACATCCTTCAGGAAGCCAGCAAGTAGGACGTGATGTTCTGGGCTGAGCTCATTCTGTTCTTATTCTTGATTTGGATAGATATGGTGGTCTTGTTTTGACGCATAACGAAGTCGGTGCGTTCTCAGGACGCCGTCACGTCGCAATATTGACTGATCTCCCGTTCACTCAAAGCTGCTGAGAATGGAGACGGTGCGATATTGCCAACTTGGACGCACGTGGACGACGTAAACGTGAGGACGTCACGCGAGCTCTGGCAGAACATGCGCTTGGAGGGATGGAACGTCGAGGTCGGTCGCATAATCCTTTCATTATTACGTCACACTTACATTGTCCAGTATCATCGGCATGTCTTATCTTCCAACGACGTCATGTGATGTACTAACGCTGCCAATGATCCATCCAGCATTCCCATATCTCCCAATCGGCCAATAGAGGCATGTCTGATTTCCTTTCCATATACTGGCCTAAAATAAGCGGTGTCCGTGCCAAGGATAACTACCTGGATGCCTACCTCCGCGTCATCAAAGATGCCGACCCCATCCGAAGCGCTCTCGTCTTCAGTTGTGGAATGGGCGCTGTGCGGACTACGTTCGCTATGGTTGCCGCCTTGATTATTCGCCGCAGAATGCTTCTCGCCCGGGGATTGGACGATCCATATGCTGTCAAGTCATCTTTTGTGTTCCCTTCTGGAACCCCCAGGCAAGGAAGTGCCACACCTGGTATCAGTACCGTGAGAGGTTTTAATTCATTGTCTGTTGCCAAGGTCATTGATCACTATCCACAGCCGAGTAGTCAGGTAAAATGACCTATGTAGAGCTCCTTGACGGATTTAACCGATCCATCATTCAGCCCGCAGCGGATATGAAGGTTGCACAGGTGTTGGAAAATGCCAGCGCCCAACAGGATTTGAACAGGTCCCTGCTTAGGTTGACATATGTTTTACAGCAACGTATGTACTATTCCATCACAAGCTAGCTTGGTACCGGGTTCAGCCAATATGCCGTTCTAGACTTGCATTCGCAATCAGCTATCGCTTTACTAATGTCACAGCCTGTCTTATTGGAAAATCTACGCAAGGCGCACCGAGGAAATTATGGCGTCATTCTCAGCCTCCTTGGTTGCTTAGACCACGGCCTTCAAGCCAAAAAACTAGTTGATCGTGTCATTGACACTTGTATGTTCCTTTATTTTGTTAACATTCACTAGGGGTTAATGAAGTTAGGCTGATCGGAGTTTGTTGATACAGGCGATCATGTAACAAACCTACGGGAAGATATCCTGGTGCATCGGGTCCGCTATTCACTCACCACCCCTGATGATGACGGTGCCAAGAGGGAAGACATTCTAGTCAAAGCTGGGAGGTCTCTGGAAAAATAGTGGGTAACACGCCAGACAAGCTTGAGTTCTGAGCCTGAGGCTTCACTCTTCCAGTTTTTTCATGATTGCTTTCGCAAGCTATGTTGACTCCGTTCCTGACTTCAAGCAAACATTCTCAGACTGGCTCAAGGTCCGCCGTGAATTTATTGTTTTTGTTCGCAGTGCTCAAACTCTGAAATCCGTCAGGCGAGGACAGAGATTTGGAAGTAAGCCCATATAGTACTCAGTCATTGCACCAAGTCTCCATTTTTTTTGCTTGCTCAGTCAGGTGATGTTTCTAAGGAAGTCGCATGGATCTCGATTGAACGTGTTTGCCCCCGTAAACGATCTTTCGCTTCTGTCTCGGTCAGGGGCAGAGGGCAAGTCACTTGTTGCTGGGCAAAAGAACGACGTCGAGATCGCCGGCGGTCAATTACTTGGAGATGAATATAGTGATCATGTTGTCAAGGTCAGGCTTGTTCGGATGTGAGGGAGATGTCCCATGAATCCTTTTTTCGTCTAGAATCGCAGAGGCATCATTCTGAGAGAAAGGTGGGTCAAATTTGTCTCGGTAAATTCTGTTTTATTTGAAAATAATGTCAGCACTCTTCTGAAATCCGATCAATGGCTTTCGGAGTCACAACATGTCTTGCCATTTGTCCGCGGTGTCATCAACTTCAGAAACATTCCCGGCACGAACATCTACGCGTGTGGGCAACCAACTGAATCAGCAATCGATCAGGTAGTCCAGTTGGTCCAGGAACATCACCCAAATGCCAACAAAGTGGTATGGGTTACCCTCCGCGAAGAACCTATTGTGTACATTAATGGTGCTCCCTACTGTTTGAGGCGAGAGCGGTTTTCTTTAAGGAACATGAAAGGTTAATGTTTTTTGTCTACGTGAATAGTACTTTTACCCCGTTCAATACAGATTATGGAGGGATCTCGGCCTCACGCCTAGAAGTGCTCGAGGAACGTCTCAAGGATGATGTACTCGCGGAACTGAACGCATTCGATGGAAGGTATGAAATTCTGGTGCATGTCAGTCAACAATGTTAATATTCGCACTCCTCGAAGGCTTCTACTACACACGGAAACGTCAGATGGATCTGTCATTCCAATTTGGGAAGAAGTCCAACCTGAAGATGTTGCTGTTCTCAAGCAGATCATGGCATCTCGGCAGTCGGGTTGCGGGATTGAAGTGCAATATGCCCGTATCCCAATCACCGCGGAACGTCCACCGGACATGTCCGATATCAGGGAACTCATGGAGTTGATGGTCCGCACTGACTTCATGAACACTGCAATCGTCGTGAACTGTCAACTAGGACGAGGAAGGAGTTCGCTGACTTCAGTGAGGATCGCCTTGAACAGATGAACCTCCAGTTGACATAATTCAGGTTCTGATCCTTTTAATCCAACAATGGTTGAAAGACAGCAGACCGCTCGCTCAAGCATCCCCTATGCTTGTTGCCCGATCACCTTCGCTTTCGGCATCCATTTCACTTGCAGAGGAGGAGCCCGTGAATTGGCGACCGTCATACCAAGTCGTGGACAGTATGTCATGTCTCCTTCTATTCTGATACGTATTTAAGGTTCCCTTTAGATTTTCTTCGCATCGTCCGTCAAGGACCAGCAGTAAAAAATGCTGTCGACGAGGCTGTCGATCGATGTGCAGTAGTTCTCAATCTGCGTGATTCCATTGAAGATGAACGTTTGAAGGCAGAGCAAGCCACCGATGAGAAGCAGAAGCGTGTCCATACATCCAAAGGTTTGTGTAAGACCAAGGCATTGTTCATACTGACAGCTTCGCAGGATTACACAACCTTCGGCGATATTTCGAGCTCGTTGTCTTCCAAGCATTTTTACAATCCACGGAAGCTGATACCCTGCAGTCTGTTGAGACCTTCGAGAAGTTCATCGAGAACAGGCCGGGTATAGTTACTACTCGTCATTCATCATAGCACGTGCTTATGGGCTGCGAACAGTCATCAAGACATTTGAAAAAGACCTCATTGCCGGTGGTCTGAATGCACTAACCCCATTGGAGCGGATAGATGGTGTTGCCCACCCTGACGAAGTCAAACAAGTCGTGGTCAATCGATCTGGGAGCATTCTGTCAGCCTCCACAATTGTGAAGAGTGATTTCTTTTCGAACTTGCAGAAAATGACCCTCCCGGAGTGCGTTTGTTATTGTGGCATAAGTACATGTCACTAATCACGTTTCACGACGCAGGCGGATCGACGGATCACCTAACTTCCGTCGCCTGCCTTTGACCCTCATGTTAGGCTCGTCTGGAAGGTCCATTCCAGAAGCCTCCAATGTCCTTCTGAAATGCGTCAATGACGGGAAGATGATTTGCGGAAGGTGTGTTTTTGTCTCTCCACACTTCCTTTCCAGTAGCCTCACTTACCCAACGAACCCAGCGGAATGCCTACGGTACAAGGGTGTGTCTTGATCAATGTCTGGCGAATACTTGGTCATATTCGCACAGGTTACGGAGCGCGCTGGCGCGGGTAGATGCCGGTCCGCATGGGACAAATATAGTCTTTTGGACTTCTTTGAGAGAGGTCTGGTTGACATCTCTTCCACCTGGCGATACAATCGCATACTGACTTGAATAGGAACCAGTCGTTTATGTCGCTGGCCGACCGCATGTTCTGCGCCTAGTCGACAAACCCCTGGAAAACGTCGAGTGTGACCGTTGCTCTCAGGTCGAGATGAGAATTAATTCACATGTGTAGAGCTACGGGAGTCACCACCGCGATGGTGGAGACAATGGAGGAACGTTTCAAGAGGGATGTCCTTCGGGAACTTCGACAAGGCGGTGGTCGTATCCTGCTCCACGATGAAGTAGAAGAACGCCCTGGCGTATTCTCGATCATACCCATATGGGAAACAGTTTCGGAGGAAGATATTATGACACCACGGGATGTATTTGACCTCGTAGCGAACGAGGGCTATAAGGTGTAACTCTGTCCAACATTTTCGATGCTCCAGCTAACCGCTCTTGATGCCAGATCGACTATGGCCGTGTGGCAATTGTAGGGGACTTCACATCGTGTTTACCAATTGACTAACACCGAAATCTAGACCGATGAACAAGCACCACTTCCCGACGCACTGTTTCAACTTTTGAATCGTGTTCGACTTGGATATTCGCAAGCAGGCGATTTCATCTTTAACTGTCAGATGGGCAGGGGTCGCACCACCACTGGTATGGTGACTGCTTGCCTAATTTCAACTATCATGAATTGGGTGGGGGAAGAGGGTGTCGATGTCGCTGAGGACATGAGTATGTTGGGCTACGATTCGATTGATGGCCCATCCGAGGAAGAAGCTTACTTGCAAGGTATTCACACACGTCTTTGTTGCCGATCTAATGGTTTAACTCATCCGCAGGGGAGTACAAGACGATCTTGCAGCTTGTTGGTGTACTCTCCCATGGCAAGACCGCAAAACGCCTGACCGACCGTGCAATTGACCTAATGCAAGATGTTCAGAACCTCAGGAAAGCAATCTACGAGTGAGAAGTTCGTACCCTTTATGCCCTTTCTGTTAAACATTGCGGCCGTGATACAGTTACAAGCTCAAGGTGGAAGCGTGCGAGAAAGGAAGCGCCAAGCAGGGGAAGCTGATGAATATTGCTGTGAATTACCTGTGAGACACTGATGGTTTCACTTCAGACCGTCACGTTTGTTCACCAACTCATATAGATACCGCTATGGGACGCTAATCGTCTTTTGCAACTACCTGATCGAAATGCGCGAATCGGCCAGTAGAGGAGAGGAGAAACCGTTTCCTGCCTGGCTCCGGGAACACCGCGAGATCGCCAAATTGTTAGGAAGGAGGTCGTTAGACTGAGAACAGCAGGCGGCCCCCGGGTAAGTTGATGTTCCGGTCCCTGCTACTATGTGTACCTTGGAAACCACGCGCAGCATTGACTTCGAGTGGGATGTTGTATGTGGAATGTTATTTGAATTGTTTTACTGGCATTCGACACGGGTGAAGAGAGAAGAGTCCTACGAGTTTCGCCGTAGCCTCATCCTTGCAGGCACTGCTATTCAATTTCCGCTGTTCCGTTGGAGACTTGGAACAGGGCCGCAGGCATGTAATAAGAATAGCTTGCACGTGACCGGGATTTCACCTATTATACACAGCCACTTGTAGTGTGCATCACTGGCACAAACTTCTGGGCTTGCGCTCCCTCCAGGTTCCTTTCAGTTCGCAAGCCGTTTACAGGCGCCCACACTACGAAAAGTACTCCCAAGACAGCCCCAAGCGTGTCGTTGATCACGGGGACGCCCATAACGACAGCGGTGTGGTCTCGCGACACGACGTTGCTGCGGATTTTTCGACCACACTCATTCCACACCCTTTTTCATTCGACGCACTGCCAGCGGACCTGCTCAGGATGAAGAAAGCAACCCATTCATTGTTACTCGCTATCGTAGCTTCTGCCATGCTACTTCCCGCTTTCGCATCGCAACGCGAGCCAATCGGAGAGCGTGAGGCCATCCAAATACGTGCCGTGCTAGACACCACTGCCGCCAACACCCCCGAGTCTAGTGCGGCTGCTCCAACTACAACGCAAGCCGAAACGAGTGCGGCCCCAGCCACGTCGACAACAGCAGCAGCAGCCGCTACTTCGGCCGCCGCAGCTACATCAGCAGCCTCTCCTACATCAGCCGCCGGCGCAACCACCACTCATGCAGGTTCAACCCCAACTTCAACCACGCCGGTGGCTCTAGCAACCTCCTTGGTGGCCACCACTG
>JBBPQQ010000609.1:0-10703 GCA_038092595.1 Boletus subdepauperatus | reverse complement strand
CCGTCATGGTCGTCGGGAAGGGGTGGATAACCTACAGAGCGGGAAAAAGTCAGGTCTCGAGTCTTTCTGGATATTCGGACGAGGTGGAACGAACCGATGATCCGCATCACCCAGAAACTATCATCCACCTGAGCGCGAAGCTCGTGCCACTCCTCTGCGTCCATCCCTAGCCCATACGCCATCCTGGTGACCTACTCAGTGACATGCACGTCGAACGATGAGACGAGCGCTTACGCTTCCATGAGGATCATCCCGAGCTTCTTCATTTTTTCGATCCATCTCTCATATTTGGTCTGGAAATCTGGGACGGTTGGCCACTGGTTTTCTCCCCAGAGAGGCCGTGACTTGTCGGGGTTCTCTACAGGTTTGTAGAAGTCGATACCCTCGTGGTTGTCTGCCTTCCCGTTTGTAACGTTTTCCTTCAGTCTTTGATAACCTGTGATTGCAAGATGGGTGAGTCTGTTTGACAGAGGGTATGGCATCCACACCTCGAGCAAAATCTTGATGCCTCAATGCGATCTTGTCCTTCTCAACTTGGGGTAGAGCAAAGAACTCTCGAGCGAGCCGTGTAAGCTCTTCTGTTTCGGCGGGATCGACGCATTGAGAAATGTCCAGATAAAAGAACCCGTATTCAACACAGGCTGAGTGGAGAGCTTGGGAAACTGCCTCCCTTTCCGTGGTATTGTCCGCGCGAGTGTCCCAGTACGGTGCGATGCTGATAATAGGTAGTCGAAATTCACGCTCGGTGCTTCCCATCTTCGCTGATGTATGTATACTCCGTGATCGCAGCTAAGTTTGCTAGATGAGTGACGATGCTGAGCGCTGCAGCGCTACTTGAATGGTACGATACATATACGTGCGGATCTTATCAGTGGTTTAACACAGGCTACGTTGATAAGATAAGATTGCTTCATTCCAGAGGCAACTCGCTCACAAACCAACCGACTGACATTGTAGGGGTCATCACCCTCCTGCTTACATGGTTCGGACCCACATCATCACACAACCTTTTCCTAGCTGATATTCGCAGTCCAGTGAATTAACTCAAACTGTAGTTGTAAATCGTGGAAGCCATAGCGGAGTGAGTCTCCAATAGTTTGCGTGAGGGGGATGCGCCAGGCCATATTAGGCAATGAGTAGTGAATACATTCCGGCTGGATGGACGACGCTGCAGTTAGGAGTAAGACCCGTTTTCTGTGTGCGTATGCTGTGAATAAATAGTACGACCCGGGTTTGGTACCATCCGCCCGAACGCACTCTGAGAATCCTGCAAAAAGGCGCTGGCAGGCCCCGTGAACTGGCCAGGCCAGGGAGGAGTGAAAGATGGCGGTGTCGAGTTGTGAATGTCGTGAGGAGATCGGTTTGAGGTTGGTGGTCGTCTCGGTGATGCTGAACCAGACCAAGGGTCGTAATCGCGGGAATACGCGAAGCCATTGGTCATCCCGATCTCATCATCATCCGCTTCGTCTTGGCGAGCAGCTCTCGTACTCCGTATAACTCTCCCACTAGAACTTCTGACTACGTTGGCCAAAGTGAGGTCATCTGGTGGGTCGAAAATTCCTGTCTGCCTCCTATGTTCGCCTTGCAAGGCCGCGCTCGCACCCGCTTTTTCCTTTCCGTTCGCCGGGCGGCTCCTGGATTTTAGTTTGCCATTCATGTGATTAGCAGACAGCGCTGTCCCTGGGAAATTTGACTGGGTGGCCGAAGACATGGCAGGATTTGTCTCCAGGTCTTCTTTTTCTTTCGTCTTTCGCCTCTCTAATGCTTCAGAAAGCGAGATTGGTTCGGGGATTGTATCTGAAACGATAGAGCCAATCATTATATGATACTGGTTAGGATCAAGCAAGTGATTACCTCGAAGGAACATGAATTCTTGGTACTGATGAGTGGAAGCCGCTGAGGGGCAGTCAGTGAAAGGGATATATATCAGTGACGCCAGGCTGACCCATGTCTACATAGTTGACGATGTTTCGACGGGATGCAGAAGCTTGTAGATGTCCGGCTTGAACCATGCGTTTTATGAATTCCTCCTGAGGGGTAGTATAAGCCCCTGAATCACATAAAACGAAGGGAATAGGTACCGTTGCAATAGATAGGACAAAGGAAGCCTCCTTCGACATGGAAAGATTGGTTGTGATGCCTTGGAAAAGCAAGTGAAGTCGCGTCAACGTCATGCACCTTTGAGGAGAGGAGGGAACATACCATCCGCCTGGACTATATTCTCGACTCTGGAAATGGGAAGTAGCGTTGTTCCGGGGACGCGTTCCCCCATTCTTTTTCCCCCATTTTTCTGAGAAGAGGACGCGCCAGCCTCCTGCTCCGACTCTGTGTCAGATTCCAGTTCGTCGACCTCCGCCTCCCCTTCGGAGTCCGTGGGTAGGTTGTATATGGTAGAACTCTGAGCCTGGCTATCTGGACCGTCGTGTTGATCATAAGGGTACAAGGAAGTTGCATGGGTCAACACGGAATCACTGGCATAGTACGCTGCCATATTGATGTTTGCTAGACCGCGTATGTATATGGAAACGTTAGCGACGCGCAGGTGCGAGACTCTGCCAGTGGGGTGAATGTGAGAGAAGGGTGGGGAGGACGG
The DNA here is from genome assembly GCA_038092595.1 of Boletus subdepauperatus. Taxonomy (NCBI): domain Eukaryota; kingdom Fungi; phylum Basidiomycota; class Agaricomycetes; order Boletales; family Boletaceae; genus Boletus; species Boletus subdepauperatus. The sequence goes on along the minus strand of JBBPQQ010000609.1, from coordinate 8,110 downwards.
AGAAAATGAAACTTGCTGTGACGGGGACTTGGTTGATTTGGAACCAGGGTAGCGCGGCGGATGTGAACAAGCAGTGGGGCAAGGCAGCACTCTTCGGCAGCAATAACCGTCTCTCAGATTTTCTTTGTAGGGAACAACTTGGTTCTGAATCTCCCTGATCTCTCGCCGGAAAATTCACTTGGGACCTCTCATGGGCCTCACATTGATGCTACTCGCGCAAGTGGACCTCTTCTACCTGTCTAGACCTCCTAGTCAACCTCGATTTGAGCCCCCCCTCGACCTCACAAGCCCTCGTATCTGCGCCCACCCATGAGCGCACCACCCCTTTGCTCACGGTCGCTTCACCACCTGCCACAACTTGATCTTGGCACAATACGTACGTCGCCAGCGTAGTTTTGGATGGTGAGGGATTAGCCTCTGCATTGGCATGATCGACCTCTTGACCTCATCCCAGCAGCTCAATCAGTGTATCATGACATACCAGCGGTATGGGCTCCAGAAGCTCCGCGGCGCGGCACAGTGTTGACGCTACGCATCACAAAGACATACGTTAACAAGTTTGATGTATGTGTCGAACCTGGTATCGAGGTCGACACTATGCTACCCTCCTGGCCCCTCATCGACGATTGTCAACAGCGCGTCCCGAATGCGCCAGGTGCATCCCACACGCCGCCTCGACAGCACCCCATCTACTCATATAAAGTATTTCATGCTTCCGTGATCCACAACAAATACATTCGTCTTCTTCGAGTGACACACCACCTAGAAAAGCTGAAGTGAAATGGGAGAAAGGGTACTGTAAGATTCGATCTTGATCGTACTGTATGACTGTATAGTTTTCTTTTGTCATTGGATCAACGATTCCTTTTCGACAATTGTCAAGCAAGGTTTCGGACGCAGGTGGCACTCCGGAGCATGTCATCAATCGATAGTTCACGTATTCAAACTCCGCCCACGCCTCTCGAACTTCATTTACCATGAGCCTTCGACATTTCAGCACTTCGGCGCGGGTCTGCGGGTTCATATCAAACATTGGGAAGCAGCCCATTCCAATACCACCCAATGTCACCCTCACACCAGCCTCGACATCCCTCGCCGTCAAGGGTCCTCTGGGCGAAACAACTGTCCCTCTCGAGCCATACATGCAGCTCTCTTTCCCCCAACCAGACGTATTGTCTCTGACTGTCGAGGATGGTGCTGTAAAGCATCAGCGTGCCATGTGGGGCACGACGCGATCGCTGATAAATAACGCCATGACCGGGATGACCAACGGTTTCTCTAAACCGCTGTACCTCGTCGGCGTCGGATACAGGGCCGCATTGGAGGACGACCCACGAGGGACCGTCGCAGGTGGAAACGGAAAGAGGCTTAACCTCAAACTCGGACACTCTCACAACATCTTCGTGCCCATCCCTGCTCATATCACCGCTGAGGTCCCTTCGGCCACCAAGATTGTGCTTGGCAGCACAAACAATGTCGCTTTGGGTCACTTTGCTGCCAAAATTCGAAGATTGCGTCCCCCAGAGCCATACAAGGGCAAAGTAGGTTCAACCCCGCAACTTTCCATTCCCGACTTACATGGCTTAAAAGGGTGTTTTCATCGGCAATGAGACGATACGGCTAAGGGCGATCAAGAAGAAGTAGATTATTTCCCAGAACATTCTTCTTTATCTCCCTCGTTGTACTGGCAAGCAAAAAGGCTTTCGCGCCAAAGTCATGGTGAACATCACCCCCAATCCCCCATTGGCGCCCTTCACACTCTGTTGGGTGTTTCATGTTCAGAGTCAGCCGCGGTCTAGTGTGAGTGGGCATGTGCACTGATTCTGAGACATCCTATTAGCCTAGGGTAGCGTTTCGGGCGGACTTTTTGGTATGCATGATCGCTGAGTAAACTTGGTGCCGTGCTTAATGACATGAATTTGAGCTTGGTTCCATCTAATCGACGCGCCAGGTCACTTTTGGAGTCACCAGGAGCAACCGGTGCATTCAAAACTGGCACTACAGTGTCGTAGCGGCGCGGGCGCCGGTCCACGACTGAATTTTTCGACTCAAACCACATCTCATTTAAACAGACACAACACAATAATCTGCCATCCTTTCTTACACCATCGTTGTCAAGCAAATGCCCATCAATACCGGGACAATCGAAAGAAACCGAGCCGAACCATGCACTTTCGAACGACTTTCGAATGATGAATTCATTCGATGTTCTAGTTTGTCTTGCGTATCTCAACGGAGCTAGACAACTTTGTTCGGGATGGTGTGTGGATAGTGTGTGGATGAGCTTTCGCCATACTCCAGCTCAAGTATTCGCGTAACACAATTGGTGATATCTACCTTGTAACCTGTCCAGGAGGCTAGCAAGGCAGGGAAGCCGGTGCTGGAATTGATGATAGATAACGAGAACATTCATGGAGGTGGTCAAGGAGTCCTTCCGATGCGGACCGTTGTTGATCGAGGGTCGTCCGAAGCAGGAAGACATCGTATACAATCAACGATGTGCTCGAAAGCCAGACTATTGAGACAATGAACTTGATCATCCCGCGGGAGTAGCCCACTGTGGAAGCTGCTCAGGAGGCTCGTTGGTAGAAATTCAGAATCTTTCTTATGCCGCGAGAGGTAGCGTCGGAGTTTTCCTCAGGATTCCGATGAGATGAGGCACTGGTGTCAACCTCATGGCCAATGGATCTGATCGGGTACACCTCACCTCGACCTCACCTCAAGGTCACCCGGACTTCGCCTCGCGGCAGTACGCTTCGTGTATATAATCCGCGTCTCTACAGCGGCGTGCGGCCGATCTCTGGTCCGAGCCAGTCCAATGGAGCACGGTTGCCATTTGGATGATGTGACTCTTGTGAGCTACCCGAGTTGATTTGTTGCCAATTTAGCGGAAAGTTCAAACATCGTGTCAAACGACCCATTCCTCCACAGCGAGACAATCCGCAAAATCAGTCGTCCATGTGGAGGTCCGCGTTTCGGTCTCTTATCACTATTTAATCAAGGCACACTGCGGTGATGATCTCCGATCTAACGGATCGACTACATGGGACGTTTCTCGCCGTTGAAGTTGCTCGGTTAATTAATGACAGTTAGTAGTCTGGGAACATGGCTCAAACCCCGCTTCAGGAAACCATGAAACGTGAAATGCATACAAAACACCGAGCCAAGGCCATAGAGCCCCACCAGTACCCCATTTGTTCTTCGACCTACTCGTATGGCCCATTCACCCCCTGACGATCTCAAAGTTGGTACCGACATAGGTGCCATCGACAGCGACAACAAGAATGTTCCCATCGAGGTTCAACTTGATGGTGCTGGGCATACTATGGTACTAAGGAAACTAGATTGGCATCTCCTGCCCCTCGTCTCGTTGCTGTACCTCCTCTCTTTCTTGTGAGTTACGGTTAAATTACTTTCCGACAGTTTTTAATCCACATTCAGGGACCGCACCAATATCGGCGAGTACCATCCTACTCCTTGAATATGTCCATATTGCTTACGCCAGCCTTTAGGCAATGCCAAAGTTGCAGGGATGGCAACTGACCTGGACCTTGTTGGACTTAGATACAACACTGCTGCTGCAATCTTCTTCGTGCGGATCTTTATTTTATTCGCATGTCCGACATAGGGCTAGGTGTGACTGACACTTGTTTAGGTTCCATATTGTCTTGGACAAGCCCCATCGTAAGTGGAAGCAACGTACATCTGCCAGTGATATGGGTCAAACACTATTCACAGAAATGTCATCTTAAAGCTCTTTCGACCGTCCCGATGGAGTACAGTAATCAGCTTTTCAACGCGGTTTCGGATACTGATCCAGAATTCCTGATATAGTCCCTGCAATCATGGTTGTTTGGGGTCTGGTCATGACTTTGATGTGTCTCGTGAAGACGTACGATCAACTCCTTGTGTAAGGATCTGAAAAATGATGGACCATAATCACTGACGTCGGTTTCGGTCGTGTACAGTGCCCGATTTTTCCTCGGTGTTGCAGAAGCTGGGTTGTTCCCTGGCGTGACGTTCTACATCTCGTTGTGGTACCCGCGTGCTGAGCTGGCAAAGCGTATCGCGATTTTCATGTCTGCTTCAACTGTGGCAGGTGCTTTTGGTGGTATTCTGGCGTGAGACCACTTTCTTGATCCACTTCAGCATACCACTCACCCACCAATAGTTATTCCATTGAAAAAATGGACGGGTAGGCAGCACTTTGGGAAATATTTTATTTCGTCGCCCAAGCTTACTCTCTCTTGGTAGGATCGGCGGCCTCCATGGTTGGCAATGGATCGTGAGTCTTTTCGAAGTAGTACCGCAATACGGTGAACTCATCTAAACTTGCAAGTTCTGTCTGGAGGGTATTGGTAAGTCCCTAGTTAATACTAGATAGCAACGGTTTGACTTGCATTTCCACAGTTACGGTGTTCGCAGCACTCGCAGCACCCTTCTTTTTGTATGATGTTCGTGCATCCACACATCCACTGGAAGTACTTTATCACTACTGACTTCCGTTCAGTACCCAGAGACAGCGTCGTTCTTGACAGAGACCGAAAGACGCTATGTCATTGAATTGATGAAGACCGACTCGCAAGGTCTCGCTACACATTATGACTTCCAGTTCGTTCTGCAGGCCCTCAAGGACTATAAAATTTACCTTCAAACTGCCATATACATTGGGTACGTACACAAGAGGACTTTGTACACTCGAGCAGTGTTCCTGACATTTACATGGGCTAGCTTTGTTATCCCCGGTTATGCCATCGCACTTTTCACGCCAACCATCATCAATGAGCTGGGTTTCTCTGCTGCCAATGCTCAGCTCCTCTCCGTCCCTCCTTTCGTTGCAGGTTGTATATGTGTCATTCTTGTCGGGATTTTTTCTGACAGGCATCGACTTCGCGGACCGTACGTGGTTGGTGGGGCATTTGCCGGCTTGGTGGGACTCATTGTCCTATACACGGAAGTGCGGCCTGGTGCTGCGCTTATCGGCATTGTGCTCGCTACAATGGGTATCTATTCATCCATTCCTGTTACCCTCGCATGGGTCAGCTCAAACGCTGGAGGGGACATCAAACGTGGTGTCGCTATTGCAATGGTCAATGGACTTGGAAACATAGGAGGGTGAGTGACAACCCTGTCCGGCATATTTCCTAGTCATGAGCTGGTAAAACCATCGCAGGATATGTGCGGCTTTTATGTTTTACGATCCACCACGGTACCATGTCGGCCTTGGAATATGCATGGGCTTACTGGGTTCCTCGTGCGTCTCCTCCTGGCGCTCCCCCGATCGTCGCGTTCGCTGACATGGCGTTAGGATGCTACTGGCTTCATTTGCAATGTGGAACTGCAACAGAATCAATGAGCAGAAGGAGAGGTTGTGCAGTGAACATGGAATCACTGATGGTCAGAAAGATGAATTCAGAGCAGATGCAGATGACAGTCCCCTGTTCAAATATGCCCTCTAGAGACTAGTTTACCACCACCCAAACACGTTCCTTTGTGCGCATTTGCCGTGTGGACCAGTGGTCTGAATCGTGACTTCTCCACCTACCTTTTTCTTTCTTTCTAAACCTACACCGTGTTTATTGCTCTGCGAGTTGACCTTTCTGGACATCACTGCATGGGTACTAGTAGTACGGTGTCGTACTATAAAATGATGTGTGCTTACGTTCCAAGTTAACGGGCCATAATTATGTCTGCACGTGATCGTGCACCAGCGCTGCGTTCGACTGGTAGTGGTACACTGAATTCGCTTCGACAATACTTTCGCCGTATATTCACCAACAATGTCATCTGAGCTATGTCCACCATACGCTCCTTTCTTCGGGTTCGCTGGAGTAGCTTCCGCGGTTAGTTGTCGCAAAAATGCAGTTCTCGTATCATTCCACTCACGGCCTTGCATCGACGTCGCAGATGATATTCAGCAGTACGTTCAGGCCACACACCTCTTCAAACTGTGCTGATCCTGCCATGTAGCTGTCGGTGCTGCCTTTGGGACCGCTAAGTCCGGTATCGGTATTGCTGGTCTGGGTACATTCAAACCAGAGTTGATTATGAAGGCAAGCCCCGAACAATCATACGTATGAACCCTCCTGAGAATGATCCTGTTATACTAGTCTCTGGTACCAGTCGTCATGTCTGGTATCATAGCAGTCTATGGATTGGTGGTGTCGGTGCTCATCGCAGGTTCACGTTCGTCCTCGTCGAGTCTTCCATGGTGAATGGTATTCTTACTCTGGGTTCTCTGCAGTACACCCTGCAAAAGATTATCCTCTCGCCGCTGGGTTCATCCACCTTGGGGCAGGCATCTCATGCGGCTTTACTGGTATTGCTGCGGGTTATGCCATTGGTCTTGTCGGTGATTCAGTGCGTGGCATCGACTTGTTCTCTTCCAAGTTCCTGACCCCAGAACAGTGCGTTCGTGCTTACGTCCATGAACAACGAATATTCGTATCCATGGTCCTCATTCTGATCTTCGCAGAGGTCCTCGGTCTGTATGGGTGAGTAGTCTGTTGACGACCCAAATTTCAACTAAAGCCATGCGATATCAGGCTGATCGTGGCACTCCTTATGAACACCCGTGTCTCCTCTCTCAGTGCTTGCAACTGAATTAACACGTCCTGATATCATACATACACCGTATGAATGATACATGAATCTGAATCAATCTCGTCCACCGGAACTATCTGAGGCACGGGATGGGGAAGTAGAACGACTCCGGCTGTCATTTCTCCGGGGAATACGTCGCCTTCCGCTACGTTCTCGCGAACGTGATGATTCTGAACCCGAGCTTGAACCTGAGTTAGAGTCTGACGCACTCGAATCCGACGCAGATGAGGCGGACTCTGACTCTGAACTTGAAGATGATGATTCAGAGTCAGACGAACGGCTTGGTCTACGAGAACATGTTAGTTAAGAGGCGGGGATTTGAGAGAGGACGGTGCTTACCTCCGAGCCTTCTTCCTTGGATGGCTGTCCGAACCAGATGTTTTCTGTTTCTCCCTCTCCTTTTCCTTGGCTTCTAAAATCAAGTTTGCTGTACCGCTTCTGGATGACAGTGAGAGACGCTCCTCGATGGCAGAAACGCGGGAACATACTTCTTTTTGAATTCCTCTGGCACCTCCACTGAAGGCTTGCCATCGGCCTTGAGCTTGGCCAGCACCTTTGGATTCTCGAGCATTTCCGATCGAGAAGGACGCGAAACATATGGGCGTTCTGATTTACATTCGTAGATGAAGTGGCCTACGACGACGTTGAACCTCTGAGTTAGTTTCACGTCTGAATCCACAAGAGGCGGCGCGACTTCACCAGTTCTCAGACATTTCTGGCAAACGGTGGTGGATGCCGCGCGAGGGTTGTTGTAGGACTTGCGGTGGGGTGCAAACTTGGACATTGCTGACGGAAGTCCTGACGAGCGGAGTTTGGTCACTACCTACTTTGTCTACATACCATTCTTGTGCTCGAGAATGATCGTCCCAGTGGACCGCCGTAGAAGAGTGATGGCTCGAGGCTTCAGGTGTATCACCACGAATCCTAATGGGGGGTAGAGCCTTTCTGCAAGACTTTCCTCCGGGCTCATTGCCCAGGCTTCCTACGTCGCTCTACTTGACTCTCAAAGCCCGCCTTACAGCTCTACTCTTGACTCTCTTCGCCGTCGTCGAGGTCCCTCCGGAAAAGCCAGAAAAGGTTGATCACGGAGACATCGACTTCGTTGTAGCCTGTCCCCTGAGTCGCGAGGGGATCAGTCCAGAACAGGTGGGCCGCGTCCTTGGCGCGATAAAGAGCATCGAGCTCGACGGAAACAGAACATCCAACTATGCGATCGGCATTAGTCGAGAGGAATGGTTGATGCATTCTGCGCAACCTGTGCCTTCGGACCGCATATATTGTCAAGTGGATGTCCAAGTATGTGAAGACGAGGAAGCAGCGGAAAGGGTGACTATCATTCATGGATACGGTGATCTTGGTATCATAATCGGTGCCATCGCAAAGGGTCATGGTTTGTCAGTTAGTCACCATGGCTTAAAGGTGATTGTTGCCGTCGCACATCACGGTCAAGAGTTCTCAATTGAATGACCAGGTCGCGAGTCCTCCTCCAGATCCTCCGGTGCATCTC
>JBBPQQ010000608.1:0-10706 GCA_038092595.1 Boletus subdepauperatus | reverse complement strand
CCAACACGTTGCATTCAAAGCCTATCTCGAGCTGTACAAAGCTGAGCTACTCGATCACCACCTGCTACCCCTGACAAGCGTCGTCGAACGACAACTGGAAGAGGAGGTGAAGGACATGTTGAAGGACATCGAGAAGCGGGGCGGGACGGCTACTGTAACAAGCCAGCTGAACCCGTGGCTGTCATCTAGCAATGAGGAGAATTGGTGGTCGACGGAAATTATGGTCGAAGGACTTCCCCCGCTGACACTCTTGACGCACTTCAAGCTGCCTGCGCTCGGCGCGGACGAACTGCCTGTTTTGCATCATCCACAGAGGGGTAGGATAGGGGTCAAACTTGGTCCGGGAAAAGTGTTCCGCTTGTCCCAGGAAAGCCTGACGGCAGCTCAAGAGAATTCTCGGAGGCTATTTTGGAGTTTTTATGGCCAGCGGATGCAATGGCCACGCCTCGACTTTGCGTACCTGTTTAGCATCAACGCGGATCCAGATGCTGGCACATGGCTGTCCCGGCGTAGTTGGGTGATGAAGATAGAGGGGGCGAACTCGGAGACAGTCCTCCATTCTGTCAATGCGGAGGCGTTTGGTTCACAGAATGGATACCCAGCCGACCTCACCTGGGTTCGTGATAACCGGTCGTTCGGAAAGCTCCATCGTTTCATTGGTTGGCATTACGAGAAACTGACGGAGGAAGAGGAGGCAGAAATATGCGCTCGCCGAACGTACTCGCGAATCGAGGGTGTTCGGGTGACGTACCCCCTCCTCGTTGTCGAGCCTCTCCAACAGAGATCCAATTTCCTACTCCCCCTTCCTGTCTCCAACGCAACTCCAAAGCCGTTCTTCCTCCTTGCCAAGTACTCTTATTTCGAGCTTCTGTCTCCGGCGGAATGTGAATACTCACAATTTATCCCATCGATCCTTCGTCGTCTCGAGACAGCCATGATTGTCAGGTCCCTCAGAACCACCCTCTTCCCCCGCGCTCCTCTCGCGAAGATACCCTCTGCGTCCCTCACGACTGCAATGACAGCCCCCGTCGCCGAGGACGGAACCAATTACGAACGCCTCGAGACGCTCGGGGACGCTGTGCTTAAATTCATCGTCGCGGTGAACCTGATGGCTGCCTATCCATTGTGGCACGAAGGATATTTGACCAGACGCAAGGATCACGCTGTAGCGAACTCTCGTCTTGCAAAAGAAGCTGTTCGACGATCTATATTTCGATGGATCATCCGTACACGTTTCTCACCCAAACGGTTCAAGCCATTATACCTCTCTGCACCAGAGGAACCTATCGTCACACCCGCTGATCCTCTCCAAGAAACCAACGACGAGCCCGTGGTTGGAGGGGGTAAGACCCGCAAAGAGGTTGAGGAACTGTCGACGAAGATGTTGGCAGATGTCGTCGAGTCTCTGATCGGTGCTGCGTACCTCCACGGCGGTTTTGATCTCGGCGTGTCGTGTGCTCAGCTGTTCGGCCTGGGACTCGAGTGGCGCAGCCTCCCGGAATGTGTTGATATGGCGCTGTCCCGCGTCGAGCATACCGACGAGGTGTCGACGCAGTTGAACAACGTGGAATGCATGTTGGGATACACATTCCGGCGAAAATTGTTGCTCGTCGAGTCGCTCACGCACGCCAGCTATCAGTATGACGATCGGACAGTGTCGTACGAGCGCATGGAGTTTCTTGGGGACGCTCTGCTCGATATGATCGTGGCCGATCTCCTGTACAAATATCCTGGAAAAACCTACACCCCGCACGACATTCACATTCGCAAATCGGCCGTCGTGAATACCCATTTCCTCGCGTACATCTGCCTTACAAGCTCGCTCGACGTTGACGCGAGCATGCCCGGGCCCGGTCCACGCGGCAAGATCGTGATGCAACCCAAGACGAACACGGTCCGCCTCTTCCAGTGTCTCCAGCACTCGAGCCCCATCATCCTCGAAGACCAGAAACTCACCTCTCGCAGATACGACAAGGTGAAAGATGAAATCGAGGATGCCTTGACGACGGGCAGGGTATTCCCTTGGGCAGCGCTCACGCGGTTACAAGCCCCAAAACTCTTCAGCGACATGATCGAGAGTCTCATCGGGGCGGTGTACCTCGACTCAAAAGGGAACATCGATACGGTGAAGACTCTGCTTTCAAAGTTGGGCGTCTTGAGCCATCTGGACCGTATCATTCGTGACGATGTGGACGTGTTGCATCCGGTCTCGAGGTTGTCCGTGTGGGCGGCGCGTCAGCAAAAGCCGATCACGTATGAGTACACGGAGGGGAAGGGACTAGTGGTCTGTAAGATCCGCGTGGAGGGACGAGAGGCGGTGAGTGCGTCCGCGCAAAAGAGGGGACACGCGAGTCAGGAAGAGGCTCGGTTCGCTGCGGCAGAGAAAGCGATATCCGTGTGGGCGGTGGGGTGAGCCGGGTGTTGTGCACCGGGAAAGAAGATGTCGAAAGAGGCTGTCGAGCCAGAAATTGAGGTTGCGATATCGAAAATGTAGAATCTCGTGGTTGGTGGGAATGGAACTGAGAATTTTGAAGGATGCAGCGGCACGCGTACTATAAAAAGGTATGAAAATAATGGGTTGAGTGCTTGCCAGCGTTCTACGGGTGCTTGATTCCGAAACGACACCTGCTTTCTGGTCGAGTTCTGCCTGATCAAAGGAGTCGTATTTGGCAACCTCGAAGTTTGGCTTGCGGATCGCTGGAAATTATTCAGTGATACCGAATACCAATAATTAATTCCCCAGGTCACCTACGTGTTTGATACGGTCGGAACCCTCAATTGGCCTATGATATCCGAGGACTAGTGAAAGATTCGTTGTAATTGTACATTGGCCATAGCGCAAATATAGATACTACAATAGTCACAGAATGAAGACGGCTACACGGCTGGGAAGTTCAAGTTACGGGTACTGTGTACCATCATAACAATGTCAATCGTATAGCGCTCAGTAGCACGGGACATCATCATTGGCAATCTTCTGGGTTTCTTCCAAGGTTTCTTCTTTCGCAGTTACAGAGGCAGCATGCTGGGAATCTGTCAATGGGGTTGCAGGTTCGACAACGGCTGCCAGATGTAAATGGTATCGCCCCAATACTGAGATGGGGTTCGGTGGAAAACAAGGCATCCGTGTGCGTGGACGCATACCGAATGCATTCTATGAGACTGTATGTGGGTGCAATAAGTGAGAAGCGTTGATCTTCGAGAGATAGTGGTCGTACCGATTTCGAGACCGTTTATATCCCTCTCGGTGGAGTAAACAGCCCATCACAAGACAGCTATTACCGCGATGCGTCATGCATTCTTGGGTCAGGCTAAGATATTTCGGATCGAATTAGTAGTGATTAGGATTTGGGAGGCATTCTCCTTCTACAATAGGAGTTATTGTCACCTTCATCCCAATTCGTTCAGGGTAGTCAGGATCGGGTCGGTGATTGGGGGTAGTTGAGCTGAAGCGCGGCAGCATGCCACACTGTGGGGCCGAGAGCAGAGGTTCTGGGACCTGATCAACGAAACATTCCAACATCGACCACCAAATCGATATACTTACCTGGACTCCAGAGTCATCCATTGGTTGGAATTTTGGATGGCTCGATGACGGTGATCTAATGATCTCGTCCTCGCCCTATACTGCATACTGAAAAAGGTGAGCTTCGAAGCTTCTGTTTGATGTTCCACTGATTAATCAACGAGTCGGCTCCACAATTCACATACTATAACGTTCCTGGAACTTCATCCGAGGAATGGAGGAACGGGAGGAAAAGATATACGGCATTGTGGCCATATCTTGCATGATTAGAAGGGCCCGATAGACTGGTCAGTACTTCAGTGATGGTGGGTTGGTAGTACTAAAGGCGGTCGACCTCAGGTCTATCTTGCTTGCCACCATCATCCTCCAGTGTTTCGTGAACAATGTAACCATACGGCGTTACGTTCCGAGGATCTCCGGGACTGAATTAAAGGCACAGTAGAAAAACCACACCACATGGAGAAACGTGGGCTCGATGTCACGTCAGACATGCCATATGGGGAGTATACGGATCAGTGGAGAAGTATGCCCCACATCGAGTGAGCATGAACTTGTCGCAAAGATGGCAGGTCACCCGTGGGGTCTCGAACCAGGGTGAACGTTGAGCCTTTTTACGTTTAAGCCCGGCTGCGTGACTTGCATCCTCCGAAAAGTCTCGCTCGAAGTGCTGTTTTGGCGAACAGAAGATCAACGAGGTTGCAATATTTCGTTCATCTTAATCAGCATGCCAATACTCGTGATTTCCAGGAATTACATCGCGTCGTTCGAAACAAATTCATGTTGTATTACAATTACAGACTGGTTTCTTCCGCTGTCTCCTTTTCAGCCTTCAGCTTGGCCTCAGCCTGTTCCCTGGCAATCCGGGCTCGGTAGGCAGCAGTGCTCCCCGTGTTGTCCAACCACCATGTGCCCCACGTTGGCCCAGCCTACACAAGATGTCGGTGTACACACCGCGTCAACGAAGTAAAGATCCAAAACAACTTCTGATCTTACCTTCGACTCTTTGGGCCTTGCTGCCAACTCGAACTTGCGTTCCATCAACTCGGGGTTCAAATCGTACTTGGAACGATCGAGAGGCTTCAAGGTGATGTGTGAACATCCGTCATCTGAATCCGGCTATGCTACACACCTTGGCTTGCTGAATGGTCGGAGCTTCCGCGCCACCCTCGGCGTTGTCTCTGGATCGCACGGGTGTGATCAGGCCGCACTCTGAGCAATACACGTCGTGCATAGTCTCCGCGCCCTGGCGTCCGGCCTTGAGCGCGTTGAACATGAACTCGCGCGTGTGGACTCCACGTTTGAGCGCTGTCCATACCCTGATAAGAATCATCACCAGTTAGCATCGTTCAAATCGGAATCCTCTGGAACGCAGCCCACCAGTCAACAAATTCGGTATACTTTCCACATCCTTTACACGGCGATGGAAGGCCAACCACTTTGGTTCCACCCAACCCAGTTTCCTGGAACTCACGGCCAGCGAAGATTTGATTGAGCCTGAGGTATTCATCTTCAGTGATGTACCATAGGTACGTTTCTCTGTCTCCTTCGCGATGGGGGAGGAGCTTCGTGGGGGGCTTGATTTTGTTGATTGACTGCCGTACAATGGCTATGAGATACCAAAAAGTTGTCAAGGCGAGGGAAAGACTCACGGGGATAAAGGGCACGTCCTGGTTGATGACTGGCATGGTCGGGCAGTGGCTTGTTGATGGGCCTCGTTGGGTGCCGATTAGTGGTAATCCGATGTTTATATGATCCCCCACTTAGACACCTTACCTATCACGGAAACATCCTGCAAGTTCGGTTCAGCGTTGTTCGGGTTAGATTCTAGAGACGGACACATTGCTATCGGCATGGTTTACGTCTGAACCATTAATAACCGCTGATTTCAAGCAGGACTGCCTTTTCTAGATTAATTTTCTGGAATCGATCACGCTAGCGGGCGTAAACTTACTACTAGTAGGCTCTAGTAGGGCGTTACGGTTCCAACCGAACTATGAGTCGGCGCAAGATCGGTAGGAACTATATGTGCGGTGACAAGCTGCAGCGGCCGTTTGAAATTTGGATATTTACAGCGACGGTCCGAGGTCATGGCACGGTTGAATTCTCATTCATTGGCTAGCTTGATTTGAACATATTCTAGGCATGTATGAGTTGGGATTGGAAAGCGGCGGTGAGGCTGAAACCAAGAGAAGTACTATTACTCATAGAAATCACCTAAAAGTCGCTTGAATCAGCTTGAACCTCGAGGCATAAGCGTGGGAGTCACGACGTTACTGGGTGTAGTGTATTCATATGGGAGTCAGTCTTTTTGTTGCTCACTTCCCAACATATCGGCGCCGTATCAGGACTTGACCAAAAATTCCCTGGGGGTTCCCTGCTTTGGCATGGTCCCAAACTAGCTTCTCGTTATCGCTGACAGGACACAAATACAACGGAATCATTTCCGGGGAGAGCAGCGGCTTTGAGGGGATCCGAATAGTTATCAGGTTCTAGTGGACCTCGTTGCCTGAAAATATCATTTTGGGGTTTATACGGGCTTGTAACAATGCGGCGTTCGTGACTCACCCGAGTTGGTGTCGTGAACCGGGCAATGCGATCAAATTTGCGCTGTACGAGTCAAAGCCAGCCTCCTATAGCATGGCGCACTACCGGTAGCGAATAATTGGGAAAGTTAGTCGTCCCATGATTTCGTACCATCGGTGCAGTTACTCGCCTGGGAGTTGAACAAGACATCCAGACTTTAGGCCCAATTACAATGAGACGCACTCGCAATCGGATTTAGACGAAGGACGAAACGTCTCTTGAAAACCGGACTTGCAAGTTACGGCCTTCAACGCGCACGGTCGATTGTACAGACACAGAACATTGTAACCACAGGGTCACAGACGACATGAACGTGCAGCGATTCGGATTCCAAGATTCTGGTGACAGTGCGAAGCGCCACCGGGTCGAGGTGCGCTAGATGACTACCTGCTGACTAAGCCTACCTCCATTCTGGTACACGACTCCAGTACTCATGAATGCAACTACCAGCAGTTACAAGATTGACATGACTGCATGGATCATCCAGGGGACTACGGAAACTATCAGAGACAGTGATGGCACGAACCACGCTCCATGCGCTCAGTAGGAAAGGACCTCCACTACTGGCATTCTTCTAGGCTTCCTCCAATACTTGCTCATTGAGAATTTCGGAGGAAAGCTTCGCCCAAACTCACCCTTCTACTTGATCCCAGTTACTCGGCTGCGATCTGTGTCATCAAAAAAGCGAAACAGAAACATACAGGAACAATGTTCTCGGCACCCAGCATTGAGGGGGCACGAACGCTCTTCTGTGTGCAAGCTTTGCTCGTTGAGAATTTCAGAGGCTGAACCCGACCAAGCAAGCACCCAGCCCTGAGATGGGTCTCATCGCAATAAACATTCCAAAATAACAGAGACGCACAACTGAGACTTCAGAAAGGGCCGTTGAGTGATATAACGAGTAAACAGTTGGTAGACAGTGATCTTGTTCGAGGGACTGTTGGATTCGCACCGACTTGGAGCCTTATATTTACTATACCCACCCATGGAGCAAGTAAAGCGCTATACCTCGTTGATGCTCTGCATTCTTTGGACTCGGAGCGAACCTTGTGCCGACGGTTGAACAGTTGGATACAGTAAAGTTCGCCGTCGTCACAATCGACGGTATTCACCCTGCCAGTGGATTACGCCTTTTCGTTGCATTGATCAAGGTAACAGAGGACTAGCCTGAAACAGCATATCCGGGTCCCATGCTTCGGTATGTAATCGGATCTTCTGAGGAATGAAAGAAGCTCCACGCACGGCGCAAGGACACCATTTGGAGAAGCTAGAAAAAGTGTCCCGATCACGGAAGTGGAGTAATAAGGTGACGAAAATGGGGAGAAGAGGCGGCCTTGGCTGAGATTCTTGAATTGGAGGCGAAATTCTTGGACAAAGAAAGGGCATAGAATCCGCAGTGGCGCTGATTTGATCGGTGCCAAGTGCTATTCCATCAGTTCTTTTAGACGTAATTAACTTGGACAGCTCCTCGGCAGGCTCAGCTTGTTGATGCGGCCATGTTCGGTTCACGTCCGAGTATGGGAGGCTGTGTGGTGGGAGTCCGAAACCCATTCGGTTTCATGTTAGTGAAGAAGAGAGTGGTGCTTCTTGGCATAATCGACGTAGAGTTGGTCGAGACACCAGTTTGTGTGCGAATCGTGTATTTAGTATCATGGTGAGTGATTTGGGTGCTCGACAGCCTCGACTGGCCAAGAACTACTTGGACCGGACTCGGTGTCCGGAACAGAAACTGACTTGATAGCGGTGCAGGCGGTCGTCATTGCGTTGTACGCCCATTTGAATACGTCCGTGTCGATCTGGATGGCTGGTGCGATCATACTCCTGGTGGCAGGGTTCATTGCGTTATTGTTGCCGTTCGAACCTCGCAGAAGGGCGGCGTTGTAGTCGTTAGGGATTCCTGACACCTGTCGAGTCCACGGCCATAACCCCTTGTGCTTATGGTTGGGTGGATGCCCGTGCCAGGTTTGGCTGGGTAGAGTAGGAGCAGAACATGAAGCACAACTTGCGTCCTGTCTGATTTTTTTTAGATCTTATCTTATCCAGTGAATGACTAAGCGCGTTAGCAAAAACCGAAATCTACTCGAATCGATAACCACGACACCCGCGATGGAGTTCATACCTGGGCCAGCAATTCATCGGGTCCTTTGCGCTGATTGTGGTGAGTCTTTCCCATGCAGGAGATTAGACGATCTCCATACGCCAACGATCAGGGACGCCGATCGAACCCAACTCGGCCAATCTCTGTGTAGGTTGTCTGCGGAACAGGCGAGTACGAGTTAGGAATCGGCGTCGTATACGCTGACGACGTCGCCCATCATCACTAGCGTGGACATCACAGAGGGAATCCCCAAGCAATGTACGTCTCCGTCTTGCCTTCTTGTCCAACTTGAACGCTGACGGACCCACTCAGCATCGGTCTCGTTCTGCCGAAACTGCGAACGTTTCTTTTCGCCGCCTTCTGCGTGGACGCTCGCACGTCCGGAATCGCAGGAGCTCTTGGCGCTGTGTTTGAAGCGGCTCAAGGGACTCAACAAGGTGCGCCTCACCGAGGCCCATTTCATCTGGACGGAACCACACTCGAAGCGCCTGCGCGTCTCACTCACGATTCAAAAAGAGGTGTGTCATGCGCGCCTCATATACCCATCTCACGTTCATTCTGAATCACGCCGTTTCCCGTATACTACGATCCGCCTAGGTACTCACCGCCACCATCCTCGAGCAAGTGTTCGAGATCGAATACCTCGTCCAACATACCCAATGTCCCGACTGTGCCAAGCTCGCTGCAAAGAACACGTGGAAGGCGCTCGTTCAAGTCCGCCAAAAGGTCACGCACAAACGCACGTTTTTGTTTCTCGAACAACTCATCTTGAAGCATGGCGCGCAAAAAGATACGGTTGGGATCAAGGAGGTGAGGGATGGACTGGATTTCTTTTATAGTCAACGGAGTCATGCGATACGAATGGTAGAGTTTTTGGCGGGGGTCGTGCCTGTGCGGTCAGTCGCCGAAGGTTTGTATGGAAAAGAAAGCTAAAGCTGCTTGAATGACGCAGATCAAAGGGATCCGAACAATTGTTATCGACCGACACCCATTCGAATACGGCCAACTATAAATTCACCTACTCGGTCGAGATCGCCCCGATTTGCAAAGACGACCTCGTCTGTATTCCCCTCAAACAAGCGCGTTCGCTGTCCAACATCTCCCCGTTGACGATATGCACTCGTGTGGGGTCGTCATTTCAGCTCCTGGACGTGAACACGCTCCAAGCGGTCGAAGTGAGCCCACAAGTGTACTGGCGTACCCCGTTTTCAGCACTGGCGGGCGTCACCGATCTCGTCGAGTTCACAGTGTTGGACGTCGAACCCGTCGGGACGCATCGTGGCCGTTGGGTGCTCGCGGACGCCCAAGTCGCACTCGCAGGTGCCTTTCGGAGTTCCAAGGGGCATGGCGACGAGGATATGCTCATGGACTACGAATCGGCGGGAGGGACGAGTCAGATATTGCATACGCGCACGCATCTCGGGGGGATCCTTCAACCGGGAGACGCCGCAATGGGCTACTACCTCACAGCGTCCAATTTCAACTCGGACGACTATGGGACGTTGCCCGCAGATCGCATTCCAGACGTGATTCTCGTCAAAAAGGCATACCCGAATCGGCGAAAAAAGGGTCGGACGCGGGCATGGAAGTTGCGGAGTATTGCCAAAGAGGAGGGGGAGGAGGGGGAGACGGGTGGTGGGAGGGGTGTGGTTGGCAGGATGGGCGGACGGGATCAGAAGAAGGTGGAGGAGGACTATGAGTTGTTCTTGAGGGATTTGGAGGAAGATCCTGAGTTGAGGGCGAACGTGAACCTGTACAAGGCAAAGGACGTCAAGATGCACGACGTGAACGCGGGGAGGAAGAAGGGAGGGCAGTACGGGATGGACGTGGACGAGCTCCGTCCTGGGCCAAGTGACGGTGCGGGCGCGGGCGTGGAGACAGAGGACGCGGAAGAGGAAGCTGATTTCCCTGATGTTAAACTGAAGGAGTTGTTGGAAGACTTTGACGAGATGACCCTGGGTGATGGCGAAAAGGCTACCTGAGATGAAGTCGTTGGGATTTCAGAGTTCGAGTAGCGCTAACTGTACCTGCACTCTAACGCTTGGCTGATGATCGAGGCCACGAGTCCCTCATCTTCTATGCAGTCCCAGGAAATAAACAACGTGTAGGACAAGTGCGTGTTGTCAGCTCGGCCAAGTGGTCATGTGCGAGAACCGGAATGGCTCGCCTCAAGCTCAAGTAAGTCGAGACAGGGTAAGTGAATACCACCATATAGAAGACGATCCACCCCGTTCGGTCAACGCAGCCTATGAAGCTGCGCACGAGACCCTTGCGAGCGTGCTTCCAGCGCATGGTCCTCCCAATTGCCGCCACCTGCGGGGTTAAGCTGTATCGTGAAGTCAATCGTATATTAACTCGTCGGACGCAATCGCCGTGTGGTGAGACGTATAAAAGCGCACGGTCATGGGAGACGCGAGAGGTGAACGGGCGTCGTCCAAACGCCGTCCGGTGCGCAAGTGGGTCATATGGTCGGTCACCGCTTGGCTACTGTCCTCGTCG
>JBBPQQ010000607.1:0-10713 GCA_038092595.1 Boletus subdepauperatus | reverse complement strand
TAAAATTTTGTGAGCTTGTGGGCTCTCTCTGTTTCCGGTGGGCATGGAGCGACACTTGCTGCGTGAACCAGCTCGACAAGGGGGTCCAACAAGAATCGCTGGTCGCCATGTTCAGGTGGTACCATGGCGCGTCCCTCACGGTCGTCCACCTTCTCGGTGTCCTGTCAGAGTCACAGGAGTTTGGCTGTCTTTGGAGGAGTATCTGGAACACTCGCGGGTGGACATACCAAGAATACGTCGCTTCTAAGATTGTCCGATTCTACACCGAAGACTGGAGGCCGTATCTCGGCTTGGACACATTCAACCACAAGGAATCGCCTATAATCATTTCAGAGATGGAACGGGCAATGAATTTCGCCACACAGGAGTTGGCCACACTTCGTCCAGGCTTAGACATGGCGCGCGAGAAGCTCTATTTAGCTTCTATGCGTCAAACGACGCGCGAGGAAGATCTTGCGTACTCGTTGTTCGGCATCTTCAATGTTGCCATTCCAGTGATATACGGCGAGGGCAATCGCGCAGTTGGTCGACTCCTCGAACACATCCTGACAGGCTCGGGCGACGTTACGGTTCTCGCTTGGACCGGCCACGCGGGTAGTTACAATAGCTGCCTGCCAATCGACCTCACTGTCTACAACCAACTCGTTCCGCCACATGTCCCACAACCCATCGAGACAAGTGAGATGGTCAGCATGGTCAGGGCATTGCATTCATCCTTACTCGACCTCTCCCTGGCCGTGACGCTGCATGACCAGCTCAACAAACTCCCCTCCCCATTCGTTGCCGCCAGTCGACTGCGACTCGCCGGCATTGTTTTTCCCGTTACCGAACTTGTCCGTACCTCGGAATCACACGCTGATTCCGACCCCCATGTTTATCGTGTTGCGACCGCCGCGTTCGGGGACGTCGAGATCAAGACCACGGAGGACCTCTCTGGGATGGAAGATTTTGTTCTCATCCATCCCTGGATCAGTCCTCTCCTCGACCAGGATTTCTCGCGCCGCGCTGCTGGTTTCGATGATACCACGCGCGCACTGCGCCTCGTCGCTCGTCTGATGCAGCCATTTGGTGCGCTGTTACTCACACCGCTGTCACGCGTGCAGTATAGACGGGTTGCGACAGATAGTTTGATCATGGTCCGGGTTCCCGAGGCGACTTCGTTGAATGAATTGATAGATGGCATTTGTACGATCGACATACAGTAGATGTAGATCGATGTCTACGGACCTTTCACGACGTGCTACGCCTAGTGAGATTCTCGGAGTGGTTACTTTTGTACTAGTCTGGTTCTCGTTCTGTACGGTTTCGATGCGATTTCGGACCGCCAGTCTCTCCACTGGCGAGTGGTATGTATGTACTTTGCTCCTTGCAGGCGACTACATCTCCGCCAGTGCCGTCACTCCGTTCGGATCTACGACAGTGACGCAGCCGGGACAATCCCTCTTCGTCATGAGCCTAACCTGTCAAAGGGCGCCACACCCTTCCTTCTCCCGCAAGGTCATGTATTTGCACGTCGCATACAACGGCGGCCGTGGGTATTGGATGCTTCGAGACTGAGAGTCGAATACACTGGCAAACAAGTGACTGGACGAAGTTGGTCCGACTCGGAATACATACAGGTTCAAACTTCAGGGGGCTAAGTGTGCCTTTCTCTGTCGCTTGATCAGGGCTTACCCAGCTGGTGTGATTGAGGGTGCCAGTGTGTGCATGTGTGTTCCCGGTCCGATCCACGGGTGGATGATACTGCACCGAGGGACTCTGCATCCATCATCGCCACCCGTGGTCGCCCGACACGGTGCCAAAGTCTTTGGCGCGGACGATACGGGCACGCTGAAAGCGCGAGCCGTCAATTGTTTACAAGTAGCGATATAGAGTGCTGTGTATTCCCGTTGTCGCCTTGAGTATGAGACGATGAACTGGTAAGATGGAAGGAACGATGTGTTGGTTGCGGGAATGATCATACTAGGTGCGACATGCTTTCGCGGGCTGTTGTGCTTCCATTCACCCTTGGCTCCTCTGAGTTCGAGTTCGAGACACGGATCCTTCCAGAAGCAAGGCAGGTAGTAAGTGATCAAAATCGTTAGGAAAGTAGTGCCCGGAAACTTCGTTGGAGCTAGTCCTTGGAGCTTCATGACAATAAAAAATATGCTCACGACCGAGCTCAACACGAAACTGCAGGCTCTCTGTTAGTTTAAGAGTTGTCAAAAGAGTACGACTTTCTTCGGTTTTCTAGACACCTGGTTTCCACCGAATGCTTTCACCGTCCCTGTGTGCAAACCCGCCTTTACGTCGAGTCGCTTTTTCCGCCGATCTTCCTTCTTCTCATCTTTTGATACTTCTACATTCTTTCGCTTGAAAGTATGGAAGTCATCTTCATCTGCACCGCCCCCACCCCCAGTGCCGAAGATCGTTGTCGCAGCTGTCCCCGACACATCTTTCTTCCGAAGTCCACAGTCTTTTGCAAGATGCGTTTTCTCGCCGCAGAGCTTACAACAGCCCCCGTTGGGGTATATACCCTTCTCTTTGTTTTGCGGACACGCTGAAGCGAGATGACCCTTGCCTGAGCAGACGAAACACGAAGCAAAAGGGAAGGGGTCGAGTGGATCTTCAGGCTTCTTGCAACGAGATAATGTGTGTGTCGTCGAACCACATCTGTCCATCGTGTAGCGAGAGACGGCCCGGGAAGGAAAACTCACAGACCTGTAACACATCCCGACTGCAGTGTTGACGTTCTTTTGACCTTCTCCGCCTGCTTTGGGACAGTCCTTGGCAGCATGTCCCTTTTCGCGACACGCAAAGCATACCGTGTCAGCATGACGATCTGATACTCTCTTGAGTCGACGCTGCTCGGTGCGCTTCTGGTAACCACTGATTGCAACATCTAGCCAGAGAAAATCAACCTTCAACGGCAAAGGATGGAATGCAATGCCCACTTTTTGCTCCGCCGCGTTTTTTTGTTATCCTCTGTCCAGCAGACGGTCCCTCTCCCTTGCCTTGTACGCCAATATCTCCTCCTGCCTCGATCCCACCTGGCGTTTGTTCATCTCCGCCATCTACCTTTGGCTTCTTTGTTCTCTTCCGTTTTTTCTGCGGATGCGCGGAGTCTCCTTGATCGTCATCTGCAGTGTTTACATCGGGTACAGGGCCTTCGTTGGATGTCGTCGTCGACTCGGTTGCAAAACCTGCTTCCAAGTATTTGCGCTTTCGGCCAAAATTTGTGACGCGAGTCATGCCTGTCTACTACGGAGGGTCTGAGAGAGCGATCATCGAATGATGATCGACTGTGTATGGCAATATAGCCCCTTTCTCTTCCCCACGTGGTGGGTACCGGGAGTCAAGTCGAGTCAGACGCCCGTACTCACACTTTTAAAACACTCCAGAACGTTGGAGTTGCGTGCGAAGAAGTACTTATATTCTACCATGGTCTTCGTTAACAACTACGCTCAGGCTCCCAAGCCGGAAATTCTCGAGAACGAGTTGTATGGCCCAGAACCATATGACCTCAACTTCGTCTTTCCAATCCCCCCAGAGCTATTTACGAACAAGCTGCGACTCATCCCATTCATCCCTCGGGTTCATGCCGCGGCCTACCTCGATGGTATTCGCGGACACGAGTCCATGTTCAAACACATGCCATTCGCTCTCGAGCACCCAGCTGACTTACTCCGATTCGTCGAGAAGTGTCGGCGGGACAAAAACGATTTCCTGTTCGCAGCGATCGATACAACGCGTCCAGATTCCAATCATCCTGAGTGGGAGGGCTCGTTAGCGGGCTTGTTCGGGCTGTTGGACACCGACAAAACGAGACTCGTTACAGAAATCGGACCCGCGACCGTCCTCCCTTCCTTCCAACGAACCCACGTCGGCTCTCATGCTGTCGGTTTACTGTTGAAATACATCCTTGAACTCCCACCTTCTGGACTGGGTTTCAGAAAAGTCAAGTGGGTCGCGTCTCCGATCAACGCTGCCTCCAGTAACCTTGCCAAACGAATGGGATTCAAACTGGAGGGTGTGTTGAGATGGAAATACGTGTTGCCAGTGGTCGAGGGATACCAAAAATTGGGGAAAGAAGCGAGGGTAGGTGATGCAGGAAACGCTTTACTAGGTTAAGATAGTAATGAGTGGGCATTGTGCTGGGACGACTGGGAGGAAAGTGGAAGGGCCCTTGTGGAACGTGCCTTTGCAAGGGTAGCGTAACTATTCAAGGAGATATACCTGACAGTGGGTGAAAATACAAGGTCCACCGAATGCCTTCCCAGAAAGCACAACACGGCGTACGTCCTACTACCAGACAGCGGATCCCGCTACGAGGGTCAGAAGAGCTTACAAACGAGCTCGCTCGCCCATTTCACGGCTATCTGTACACACCAGTCCTATAATAACCAAAAGTGAGATTATCAACGGGGGATGTAGGCAGGATATCATCTCACTTGTGACTATTCGTCTAGCTTCCAATTATTCTCCTTCACCAACTTCTCTCGTTCAAGTAGATATTTCCCTTGGGAAGAACTTTGTCACCTGTTAAACTAGAATACTCAAGACGCTCACCTTCTTTGTATTTCTGGGAATGGTCGGGGGCCTTATGGTAGTACCAGCCGACACGGTCATTGCAACCAAGACAAAACACGTCGGCGACGGTGTGCACACCAGTTCTGGGCATGTCGATGAGGACCTCCAGATCACATGCGGAATAAGCGCGGATTACAAAAGTGGCCGATCCTCTCTTCTCCCCAGCTTCGCATTGACGGCGGTATGCATGAGGCTAAGGAGGGTAAAACGTGAACCACCATGGCATTCCAATGTCCGCAGACGACACACAATCCTCGCCCCTCCCTTCCAGAGAAGGACTTGCTGATCAACTCGTCTTGAAGTGCCTGTAAATCAGTGGGTCATGACCGTACTATCTGGGTCACTATTACTGACGGTACGTACAAGTACCGCGGAGCAATTTGCGCAAATAAATCTAGGATGGTCATGAAACGTCGAGATGACCTGATTCTTCGTGTTGTCAGTCGGTCCTGCCATTGGGGGCTGCAGGGAGACGTGAGCAAGAGACGGCTGAGGCGGTGCCGTGATATGGATGAGACCAAATGAGACTATGAAGTCGCCCAAGGAAGCCATCTCGAACTTGGGGGTTGCAAAGACTGAACAAGATGGACTCACCCTTGCTTTAAGCAGAAGGCCAAACTTGGAAGCTCGAATATTACTGATTCAAGCTTCGAAGGCCATTAAGCTCTACGGCTTGCAGTGGGAGTTTTTGACAAGTTCTTGCACCGAGTCTTCCTAATTGGGCTAGCCCGGGCCACTACTTGTAGTAAGTAGTGTAGCATCGGGTCACGTTTCACGAACTCGGCTCATTCCTCGACGTTCTCCTCATTGTCAACCTATGCAAAGACGCCGTGCGGATGTGGAGCTGCCTCAGGAACTGGTTCTAGCAATACAACGCGTCCTCGAGCTTAACCCGGAGCAGAACGACGACCCTCTTGATGACCTCTCAAACAACTTCAACCCTGTGGACATCTTGAATCAGCTCTTCCCGGATGGTGTGTATTTTTGTGCGTTTTGTGACTGTTTTGTCATTTGGGTTCGCCACAGAGGCTTCGTTGGCTCGCTTGGATGCTGTTCAGGCGAAGCTCGCGCAGGATGAGCGCGAACTTCAAGCCGAAATCGAAGCACTTCAGGAAGCACTTAAGCGGGATCAAGACCCAGGCAGGATGCAGCTTATTCAAGAAATGATCTCCGTATAGATTGCATTCCTCTGAATACGCATCGGTTGTTCAAATTTCCCTGCAGGATCTCCTTGGGCAAATGTCGCGCATACGCGAGAAAGCGTCGGAA
The DNA here is from genome assembly GCA_038092595.1 of Boletus subdepauperatus. Lineage (NCBI taxonomy): Eukaryota > Fungi > Basidiomycota > Agaricomycetes > Boletales > Boletaceae > Boletus > Boletus subdepauperatus. The sequence goes on along the minus strand of JBBPQQ010000607.1, from coordinate 4,875 downwards.
TCAGAAGCTGTAGTGCGGAATATCACAAAGGATATACAAGCTCTGGATCTCGCGAAAAAGAATCTCATTCTGAGCATGACGACGTTGAAACGGCTGCAAATGCTTGGTGCGCAGCCTAGCTCCCTTCCTGACTACAAACCACTCACTACCTTGCTTGCTTGCAGTTAACGCTCTCACCCAACTGGAGGATCAGGTGAAGGAGAAGAAGTACGCGGAAGTCGCACATTCGTTGGCAGTTGGTGAATTCCATACTTGCCCTCGACGCCATTGACATTATTTCTTAGGCTGTGAAACAGCTCTCTGCCTCGTTCAAGTCTTACACCTCTGTCCATCGCATCATGCAGGTTTGGAAACGAATTCAACAGATTCAAGGAGAAATTCGAAGTCAACTTGACGCTGAATTCGATACATTGTGCGTTCATGTCGCTGAGCCACTTTAAAACCCCCTGAAAACCTATACCGCAGCTTCCTCCAAGACCTTTCCAAACCATTCAAGGCTACTCAGATCACGGAGGCCTGTGCTGTCGTTGACGTTCTTGGTCTGGACGTACGCATTCAACTTATCGAGCGGTATGTAGCTCTCGAGCTCAAAGAGTATCGTCGGATCTTCCGAGCAAGTGATGAAGCGGGTCATCTTGACAATATCGCGAGAAGATTTGCTTGGTTCAGGCGGTTATTAGCTTCTCATGAAACAGAGATCGGTAGAGTGTTCCCTGCTGAGTGGCGGGTTGGTTGGTGGCTCTTTGCCAAGTTCGTGTCAATAACAAGGTAAACGCGATGTCAAACAAAACCCTCACCACTGATTGTAATGCACTCCTGTTTACCAGGGACGATATTTCAACACTGTTAGCTAAAGCGGGCCAGCTGCTCACCGTTAAATTGCTCCTTGAAACGCTCCAGCAAACAACAGAATTTGAGTTGTCAATGGCGAAGAAATGGGCTACTCCGGTTTGTGTTCCATCTATGAATTGCGAAGGCTCATGCTGATCCCGTTGTACAGGTGGATGAAATTCTGAAAACTGCGTCGCCTCCTACAGCGCAGATCCAATCAATGTCCTCCGCGTTTGAACCTCATCTCGGTGTATTCGTTGACGCTCAAGACAAGTAAGTTTTGTGTTTAACCACCCACACCCTACTGTTGTATTCAACATTTATTAGAGCACTTGCCGACATGTTGGCCCCGCATCGTGGTCCCAAGGTTCGCAGCTCAGTTGATACCGCTTCGAAGCCTCCCACCACCACGTCGACACCTCGACCTTCTCTCTCCACCCCTGATGAGCCCGAGCCAGTGCCGATTGTACTCCCTTCATCAACGGAACTCTTCTATTTCTATGCACAGAGTTTAGATCAGTGTGCCAAACTGTCAACGGGCCAAGCTCTCTTCGACCTATGTGGGGTGCAGAAGAAGTGGCTGAAAGTTTATGCTGGTCCGTCCGTCGCTTGTTTGACTGTTTCATGTTACTGACTTTTCGCTTAGAGGATGTACTGTCCCCGAAGCTGAAACGGTGAGTGAGGGTCGCGAGCATTAGGAATGTTAATTTAACGGTTGAATTAGACCCCAGATTCACTCACGGAAGTCAATAGACTCGAGATTTGACAAGGCTGAACTCCAACAAGCGTGTCTACTAGTCAACACCGCGGACTATTGTCAAACCACTGCGGCAGAGGCACGTCTCTATTTGCCCATAAGCCGAACCGAAAGCTGATCTGCAATAGCTGGAGGAGAAGATCAAGGAGAAAGTGGACGAGAAATTCAAAGAGAAGGTCAAATTGCAGGCCGAGAGAGATTTGTTCATGAGGTTTGCAGCCCGAACAATCTCTGCAGCCTCGTTCATTGATGTATCGTCAGCGTCATTTCTGCAGCGATCAACATACAGCTACGCGAGCTTGAGTCAACTTGCGACGGTGCATTCAATACAATGTCACGGATCAACTGGGGCGCGATGAATCAGGTCACCGGTCATTCGCCATTCATAAACGATATTACGCAGGCCACCGAACAAGTGGCCGAATTGATCAAGCCTCTGGTGGAACAAAAGAAATATTTAAGGAATTTCCTTGATAAGGCTTCCAGGTTGGTATAACAATGAATTCCCGTGAATTGGCTAGTAACACCACCGCAGTCTTCTGTTGATGCGCTTCACAAATGCTCTCGTGAAGAGCCGGCCACTTAGAGAGATTGGGGCAGAACAGGTTTGTGTTGTCATACAGTCATAATAAACCCTAACGAGGATACGACACAGCTACTTATCGACCTTGGGGTTTTCAAAGCATGTCTCTTGAAGTTACCGGGGGAAACGCTCTCCACGACCAGGTAGAGCATACCCTTTGGAAACCCCATGAGAGGCTGATTGATTAGTATATAGTTACACTCGCAGCCTAACCAAAATCACTACGCGCTTGGAGGCACTGCTCAAGGTCATCATCACCCCTGTCGTAAGTTCCACATTCGCCATAATACCAATAGGGCTTAGATGGTTGATTCAGGACCCGCCGGAAGGTTTTATATTAAATTACACGCTCGTCATTGGCGATGCTTCCTTCTCTAATTTCCAAAAGGTTGGTTTTAGTATGTGGCAAAAGGAACCGCAGTCAGAGTTCACCCCTTATCGTTAGATCCTCGACCTGAGGGGTACGCCCAAAGCGGAGCAGAACAGCCTCCTTGACTCATTCCTGACCATCACGAGTACCAAGACGGACCTTGAAAACACGTCATTCCTTACTTCCTTGGACATGGATCCTCCGATGAGCTTGGCAGTGGGCAGCCCAGCTACCAGCCGTATCGCGCTTCCATTGTCTTCGACTTCTGCTGCAGAGAGCGTGTTCAGTGCCTTGACGTCTCCCCCACTGAGTGGGCCACCCACAGGGTCAAGTAATGACGGTAGCGCCAAAGGGAGCGAATTTGGACAAAAGCGGGAGGTGTTCTCCGATATCAGGAGATTCGTCACCTTTGGGTTACGGAGAGATACGCAACCACCATCATAGAAGTATGCAGCAATGGCATATCTTTACGTTTGCACCCGGACCGTGTGGCCGGCATCATATGGTGACCTGCATTTCTCGCCACCATCATCTTCTGTGTTTTAGTTAGATTAACGTGTGTGCCATGGAGAAGGCACCGCATGTTAAAGTGCGATGTGTGGTACAGCTGAATATATGCGGAGAAACGAGTGGGTGGCGTAGATAACCAATGCCTAACACGGCTCAACTGTGCACAAAGCAAATGAAGCAAGAAAAGGTGATTGGTAGAGGGTATATCGCCAAACGTCAAGAACATTAATGAGAGGAGCGAGCGATATCAAGGAGTGAAGACTATGAACGCAATGTGTCCAAGAAACCGGTTGATCTCTGATATCGCGTTGGTCATCGTGGACTCCGTAGGTTGCCGCGCCCGCCCTGCATGGGTAATTGAAGGGGAGCGGAACCTCGAATAGATCCCGCCGTCAACGGTCGCGGTCTTGGTCCCAAGAGTGAGCCAACGCGGAACGGCGGGGCGACAACCCCCTGTCGTCCGGCGGGGTTGGTCGGGTTGTCGGATATTATTCGCGTGGTTGTTGCGAGGGCAAAAGGTGAGAGGGGACTGAATGGTGACATCGGCAACCCAAGTACGCGTTGCACGATGTAAGGTGGTGGTGGGGAATACGTGGCTTGAGAACCATCTAGGTGAGGTAGTGGGGGATGTGGTGGAAGAACGGAAGAGACACTGCCCCGTTGGGAGTCGAGAGTAGCGTAGTCAGAGAAACTGTGCCTAAAGTGGATTTCGGAAACGGAAAATGGAACACTCTCGGTGGGAGAATTCGCGGGAGTGAGTACGAGCTCAGGTGGCGCGATTTGGGGAACCCTCAGGTACTGGTCTGGCTTGGCGGGTGGTGTGTGGGGTGGAGATGGTGTGATGTGGCGTTCAGGAACATGTGTAGAGGGAGGAGCTGTGGGAGGGACTATGTGTGTTGACGGGGGGATTGTTATGGGAATTGGAAAAGGTGAAGATCTTTGAGTATGTGTTGTCGGAGACGGAGCAGTGTGAACACCCGAACCGTCCGAAGGATGAGAACCACCAGATGCAGTTGAGGGTGCATCCGGTTTCGGAGCCATATTGTCCCGGGAACGCTCTATCCTCACCATCCCGACGGAAGTGTTCTCGCTCCGTGCAGGTGCCTCCCTGGCGCCATGACCAAGTTCAGCGGGTGTAGAGCTGAGGGTAGTGGTTTTCGAATGCGGTCGTAAAGAAGCATGCGAAGAAGTCAAGTCTAGGAAGGAATATGTTCCCGAACCAGGCGCTGTCTCGCTGGGTGGACCAGCGGAACCAGACTCGTGCATTACCACGGGTACAGACTCGGGCCCCGAGGAACTCGACCTCTCTTGTCTGTCCGTGGAGCTGCTTTTTCTGCCATCGTCCCGATGAGCCTTCCGATAAAGTCTAGCGCGCACTTTTGACCATGTGCTGCTGCCACTCCCACTAGTGGTCCTGGAATCCGAGTCGCGGTTACCCCTGCGGGTCCCAAAAATAGTAGACACATCCACCCTAAACGGGCTTGTCTCCCGCACACGAAGAAGCCCAGGTTGTTGGTTTCCCTGCGACTGTCCGGTATTGTCCGGAGCATTCTTCGATGGCACTGGTCCATCAGAGGTTGCAACGGCCTCGGAGATCCTTGGGCTCAACGAAAGAGTAGCAGCGAGCGTTTCGTCTTGACGCGAAGTGAGCGTCTTGACATCCGCATCGTCGTCGTCGTCGTCACCAGGCCCCATCAGCTCCACACGCAGCTCGGGGAGTGAGATCCCGTGTGTTCCTTTGTAGCAATGGGCATATTTGAAAGAAGAGGGAGGATTGGACCACCCAGGGGCCAGCTTTTCCGATTCTGGTGCGCGCGGTAGATT
>JBBPQQ010000606.1:0-10718 GCA_038092595.1 Boletus subdepauperatus | reverse complement strand
AGTGAAGTGTAATTTATGATATGTAATGCAGCTTGGAACTAAACATAACAACAAATCAACAATCAGTATTCATGAACTGAAACCATTGAACAAAGAATAAAAGCACAACAGTGACTACTGTATTTATTATATCAGTAATCAGTACAACATGAATTAGTGAATAAACCTCATCCAAGAGCCTATGACATCAGAGGGGGGCAGTACAAGTCTGCAAATACACCAAATACCATGATCTCTGAATTGTGGGATTGCCCCAACTGATCTGTCTATTGTTTTCCTGAGTGTATCTCTTCATTGCTTGAGCATTTGATTGGTTGGGCCTTTGACTTGCTGTCTTTGGCAGTATGTTTGGAGCCATTTCCAGACAAAGACTTTACTTGACAGAAGGGTTATATGAGGCCATGTAAGGTACTCTGAAACCAGCCCAGTGGCATTTTTCAATCCTAATGAGATCTTAGACTGATGAATGCACTGAGGCCATGCAAAATACTCAGAAGAGGTCTGGTTAGCAGCAGATTTGACACCAATCTATGGGAGGGTAATCTGTGCATAGTAGTGTAATGGGACTTGGAGGAACTTGAAGACATTCAATAATGGAGGGAGGGGTGGAATGGTGGACACCTGCTCAACTGGCTGAGATTTATATGTGTACCTTTGTTTGTATGACCAAACAATGCCAAATATCATTCAATTTCACTAAGATTCTATCTACCCCACTAAAAGTGAAAAAACCATTGCAATATAGTTGTCACTTTGGAATGGTCATATCTCCACCGCCTGTGGGCCGAATCACGTGACCCAGGGACCGAAATGTGGCCAGGGGTAGGTACTACATTTGTTCTCACCAGAGCTAACCAATGTTCTCATGGGTGGTTGCAGCGCGCTTCACGCGCTGTGTTGGGGTTAGGCATTGCAACAGTTTATGGAGTCACTGTAGTTGCATCTGAGGGGCTGGAAACAAGAGGTGGAGCCAACAGGAAACAAATGTCTGAGAGGGGTCGGAGGGGGTTGGGGGCAGGGATATGGCTTTACATCTGTAAATGATCTCTAGGACTTGGGTGGGAGATTGAAAGGCACATTCACCAGACTGCTGCCAAATGTCTCATGTGCGAAATGAGGATTTGACATGAACTTTTCATTCTCAATCTTAATCAGCAAAATGAAGTCTTGCTGGATGCATTTAAGGATGGGAATAATAGGGCTCTTGGGCAAAATGTGGAGAAATATTAGGGCGAATGAGGGCCATTCAACCAATTGGATGACAAGGGTCTTTTATATGCTAGGCTTTGAGATAGAGAGAAGTGGATTAAAACAATTTGCAAGCTGATTGTCACTTTTGGGACATTTCAACTCATTAAATAGCAGACACATGCTGAGCAAGACAAAGAAAAAAGATTCCAAGTCATGCTGTGGTGTGTGGTTTGACAGGTTGGCCAGGGCCTATGTGACTCAGCTCTGCAGCCATCCAAGGCCATGTTCCCTGGTGAACATCAAGATAGCAGCAATGGAATACGAAAAAAGACTCATAGCATGATGAAGTGTTTCAGAAGCATCAATAGTATTGATTGGCAGAGAGTCTGCAGCCACGGGGAGAACAATGTTATCTGTACTTTGCAGCTCATTTGAAGGCATCCAGTCCTTGGTCTCACCCTATCACTCAATGGGAACTCCACACCTAGATTTAGGACAGGGTTCTGTCTTCTCTGACAGAGGCAATGGAGGAGGAATATTTTCATGGATGGAGGGATCTATGGAAAAGTAAGGGTGGTTGCATATGGGCACAGCATAACCCCAGTTGGCAAGGAGGCCACAACAAGGGGCCCATATAGCAATGTTTTCCTTGAGCACCATATGGAGGAATGGTCTTCCCACTTCAGGTAACAAGTGCAGTATGTATGTATGTGTTTAAGCAGGCATACATATATTGCAGGCAAGGGCATACAGAAGGTTCAAGAGACTGACATCATATTGGAGTATTTTCACCTCAAAGAGTGCATTATGCTGTACTAGTGAAGCAATGTTCTGGAATGCAAGAGAGGAGACTTACTAGTGATCCAGTCAATAAATCCCATTAAAAGCTTAGTGAGGAAGCAAAAGTCAAAGAGTGGGTAACCTCTGGGCTTCACCACCAAATGAGAGAGGACATGCAAGTGGTACAGCAAGTGAGGCACAGTATTAGAAATGAGTATTCAAAGTATGTGAGTTGAGTTGTTGAAAGAGACATTTTCAGTGGGGTGTTCACTGAACGCTTGAACTTGCTGTTCAAGCACCAGTTGAGGTATGCCAGCCACCTGTGCTTTGTTTAATAGTGCCAAAATTCTTCCCCCAGAGTGCGGGCATAGGGAGTCTACCTAGAAATCCATTACCACAACCTCCCCACATATTTAAGATCTTCCTGTATGAGAACACTACTCAAGACAGTTGCCTTCTATCTATACAGACCTCCAGATACATGTAAGAAGAAGCTCTTGGACATTGATCATTGCAGTCATCCCATCAGCCCAGATCACTTCGATGTCCCTTGTTCTATTCTTGACTTTGTGAATGGTGTGATTGAATCCAAGAGTGATGGGTACTGCATATGTGATTCCAAGTGGATATGAAGAAATATATCAGGATGGTTGTTGATGTTAATGGGGTGGGTGGAGATAGAACCACCCTGGTCAAAGAGCGAGAAGACAATATCTTCACTGAGGTTAAAATGAATGCAAGGGGAAGAATGACAACGATCTTGATCCTGGAGGTCTTTGGAATGTTGCTTTGCCAGTGACTTCAATGTATGACTGCTTCAAATTTTCCATGTTATTATTCCCTGTTAGAGTGTGAGTCAGTGAAGGAAATGATTAAATGTCATAGTTGACTCACCTTTGCTTGTAAACTCCATCAATTATTAGCTCATCCATACAGGCAATGTGGTCCATGATCTTGGAGAAAAATACTGCCATCTCCTGTTTTGTCATCCTCCTACTCAAGGGAAGTGCAACACAAGAGTGTGAATAAATCAAAGATGGTAATGAGTTGATTATGGAGGATATGGTAGGCAGGTTGTCTAATGTCTTATGCAGGAAAGTGAACTTGTTAAACACTCTGTTGTCTAAAAAGAGGGCACAAAGGAAGCTGTCAGTCAGTGCCTTGTCGAGCACCCAATGGATGGTGTGTGTGTTATTTTCAGGAAGAGGGTCCATTGCTATATATGTGATGAAGCTCCCCTTTTGGCATAGCAGTGGGGGTTGGAATGAGAACTGTAAAGTCAATGGTTAACATAACAAGGACACTGATAGCATGCCAGACTTTAATGGCAACAATGGTGTTGTATGAAAAGCAAGAGGCTATGTTGGGGCTGAAACTTTGGCTATATTAATATAAGTTTCCTTGTAGCTTGCGGGTTACCTACTTGGCTGGAAAGCATGGTCACCAAGCAAGATTGAGATATAGTTTAGAGGGGACCAGCAATGGATCTAGATGTGTCCATTCTTAGTTACATAAATGACCATTACCCATAAGGCTAGGAAACATGATTAATGAGGACTAAAGTGTCCCCCACATGTAATAGAACTCCTTTAATCAGGCTGAGACTTGCTGGAAAGTTCATAGCTACTCTGCCTAGTCAAGCTTTGGCATGCTTCTTGTCCAAAGTTTGGAATCAAATGTGCTGGGGATCATATATGGGAAATAGGAATGATGCTCCTTATACAGGTGCCATTTCATTTTGTGGCCCTTCAGAGTAAATGCATTCCCATTCCATCATGGAGGTTACTCAGGTCATCTTGCTGAGGAACAACATCAAATCAGTGAACATAGGCCATGAGATAATTGGTTTGCAGCAGGTGAAAAATGAGTTGGAGATGTCCAACAAAGTGGCCTACCATTACCAAGTCAGTGCATTGTCTAATGGAAGAGATTGAGACCATACCACCTTCAATACCATGCAGAGACCAATCACTTTCGGAGCTAGGGCTCACAATAACAGTGTCATACAGCCTGTGAGGACTGGCAGGAGAAGGTGGAATCGCTTTCAATGTCTGAGGAGCATCAATATTGCCATCGCCACGGTAGAGGGGCTGCTGTATGCAGAGCTTGCACCATATGTGGAAATGATTGAATAGGAGAGAGTAGTGAGGATTGTGGCTCTCAGTAGTAATGGGATGGCTTGAATTATTCTGAAGTTATCACAGAAACCCTCCAACTGTGGCCTGAAGATTTGAGATCCTGAAAAAAGTAGCAGCTTCAGGTGGTGAGATGGTTTTGTTGTGATATGAAAAGTGGTGGTGGACATCAAAAATGTACAATAAGGCTTGGGCGCATTAGGGATGCAACCATATAGGAGTAAATCAGCAACTTCAAAGTAGTTAATAGATGAAGAAAATAATTTCATGTGTTGACTGAGTAAGGGAACTTTAGAGTCCATATCAGGGTGATTTTATTCTCATTAAAGATGTCATCATCTCCTGCTAGTGCAGTAGTCCTCTATTCATTTGAAATAGGTTGCCAAGTCAAACCAGATACATTTATTGAAGCAATCAAGATACTGGGCAATATGATTATAATAGTTCTGATTATTGCTGGTCCAAGTGGATACCTTGACTTCTTGAACATGTGCATGTTCTGTAGCATTAGTAGACCACTGTATTACAGAACCTGAGCATTGGATATTTGTAACTGTACTTTAAAGTACATAGTTTCAGTTTTGGAATCTCCCATATATCCTGTCTACTGGCAGCCAGTACAACAGCATGTTTGTTGTTGTGAAAGAGTTGAAGTGTCTGTTATCTTGTCTAGTGAGTTATTAGAAACAACTGGAGCTTGTGCAAGATATCAAAAGTCCAGAAGAGCATGAATAGTAATGAGGAATAAACAAGGGACTGCACCAGTTATGACACCTATAATACAACATTATAGAGCAATGGTCCTGGCCAGTAACTTGTTTTAGTTTTGGAATCCCATCCTTCAATGTGCGATACCTGATGGCAGTTTGCAACAGGAAATATTTTGGTGGGTGTGGTGATCACAATACACCACTGAAGATTGCAATCCCAAGAAAACCAATACAAGTAATCCAATGGTTCTAGATGGAGAAACCGTGAAGGACAGGACAACAACCAGTCTGACTAGAAGAGCTCAATGACTCCATTGAACAACAACAACCTGACAACCTGTCAGAGACATGATTTTCCTCCTCCTACTACTCAGCCTAATGCGGGGAGCAGGAAGGAAATTCCTGAAGGGGGAAAGGGAGAGAGTGAGAGGAGAGGTTGCCAGCTTCCAGAACTCCGAGAGTGGGGCTTTTGTCACAGCAGGACTTCAGCTTCAGCTTGTGTGCTGTGCCTGAGTTTCAAGTCTAGTTGTCCCGAATTTACATAGTTGTTCAGAACCTATCAGAGGGGAATGAAGGGCCGATGCGCCAATGAGGCGACACCGAGTCAGTCTGAGGGAACTCTGAAGGTTTGGGGATGATAGGGGAGGTCGGTACTCAACGCGCTCGGGGACAAGTCTGGTAGACTTGGAGTGACTACTGAGCAGTGGTCTACAACCAGGGACAACAACAAGTATAGTTCTATTTGGAGCTCTAAGTCTGAGATCGACTTAGGGGGAACAGACAGGAAGGTCGAGTGAAGGAGTCAAGAGGACAGGTGGAATTTAGAGGGCATGGGTATAAAGACAGTGATGTGGTGATGAGGGGACGAGACGAGAACACGACAAGATATTTGAACTAAAGTACTAGTGCTACAAAGTCCAGGTTTATATAGTATAATAAAAAGGCAGTGTCCGAAGGCCAAAAGCGGTGTGCTCAGGAAAGGTACTAGTCCAAGCTATGGCAAGGTACAAGATCCAGAGGAATGAATGGGGGGCAGTACTCGAAGATCCGAGTGGCATAGACACTGGATCTCTAAGGGCGAGCCTAGTACATGTGAGGTTAAGCAAGTGACAAGGTAACAAGACGATTGAGTCTAAATGGGGTAGTCCATATAAGGTCATACTTAGTCTGAGTAACCGAATGGTCCGAGTGATCTGAGTGATCCGAGGTGGGACTGATGTCGGGAATCAGGGGTAGTCCGAGTAGCCCAAGATGAGACCAAGGTCAGGAGACCGAGGGTGAACCGAGGTAGTCCGAGGTCGGGGCTGGACTTGGTCGAATTCAGGGATATGACACAACCTTCAAAAAGGCTCTAAAACTGGTTGGGGTCACATGCTTCACAAATGGTTGCAAGTGTATGAGACCCAATGTGGGGAGGATAAAGAATGGAATCTCCAAAGTCTTTCAAAGTTGCTATTGTGAATGGGAACACCTTTGGACCAGTGCATGCCACCAAGCTTTGCTCTGGAGTATCAGCAATATATGCTGCTAGTGGTATGCTATAGTACTATAGGTTGCCAATTGAATCACTCATCATGATTCCAATGTGGGCAGTATCTTCAGGGGTTCTAAGACTTGGCCTGTCTGTCTTGCAGGAGACCTTGAAGATGTGACTCTATGTGAGTGGATTTCATATGGGGCAAGAGTGTGAGAATGAGATATGTGTGCATCTACATCTTCAAACAGATTTCCGGGTTGATGTTTGTGAGACTGATGAAAAGAGGATATACCATCCAATTCCCACTAATTATTGAGATGTTTGTTCTGTTAGGGGAAATAACAACACCCAGCAGTATTGCATCACAGGAAAGATCAGGATATACAGTTGCCATACATTCACATAACCATTATGGATGGTAGATCCTACAATATACTATAGGACTCAAAACAACTACAAGGTGTGCATGCAGGTAGTATGCACATCAGTACAGCCACAGAATAAAAGGAAAGCCATCCATGAGCTATTCATAAGGTAGGCTTGCACATGAGAGGATCATGCATTTGGCTACATGACATGTGTGCATAGCAACATTAACTATGAAATGGAAGTCTAGCCTGGGTGTCTGGACTTGAGCATCTCATGATTTTGGGTGATAGGGGTTAATATATAGGGGCTAAATATGAAAGTCATCTGGAAATCCAGGAAGAACAGGGAAGAAATAAGGGAAAAATATGTATAGCACGTATAATAGAAATGTTATATTTGAAATATTGATGTAAATTGCTATAAGAGTCATATTGCCAGGTGGTTCAGTAAATCTCATCTTGTTCACTAGGACCAGGAATACTGTTATACATATAGTGTTTTTATGTTTAGAAGTATGGGCTTATAGTATATTAGTGCCTGTTGCTATAGTCTCTGCATGCATTTTGTGGGTCAGTTGCCCATATGGCAAAAGGGGGCAGATTGCAGAGACTATAGCAACAGGCACTAATTGAACTTCACAAACTTGGGGGCTTTTCCTTCATGGCATGAAAAGTCAACTCTTTAACCCCAAGGTATTTGATCCCCAAAATATGGCACTCAAATGATTTACTGCTGAAACCATCATTAGTAGACAATGCCTTTCTTTAAAGTTGCACAACAACTATCCAGCCCTCTCCCCTTACATCAAATGCCCAGCAGCCTCTCGCATTTGCTCTCTCATTCTGTAGAATTGTTCATGCATGCATCCACCCAACATTCCAGAGTAGCATGGCCGTCTAGGGGGGCTGTGCCCTGTCTGCATGTGTGCGATAACTGTAATATCTATTGTGATCACTCTAGGTGCAGAACAGATCAGATAGATAGAATGAACACCATCAGTACTCAATTGAGAATATGAATATCAAAGATACTGAAGGCTTGGTGCAAATAGTTGAGGGTTACCTGATAGGATCAAGACTAGCCTTAGCCTATACAATAATTAAAGAAGATAAAGCATGATTGGACTGCCATAAAAGGTAATGGATCACATATGGAAATGTCATGGGTTGGATATGTGGGTGCAGCTAATATTGATTGATCCACATGTCCTGATCCACATATCCATCACATGCCTCATTGTCCTTGGGCTGTAATAACCTCTTGCTCTCAGTGACTTTTCCCAATGATCCTTTTTCTCTCCCACCATCTCCACTATAGCACAACACACCAACCCACCTTTCATCTGCAATTGACTGGGATGCCCACCCAGTCCCTTAGCGCCACACTTTTAGTGCTCAGCAACACTGAAGGGCTCCCATGGATGACTCCAGCATGGGAAGCCATCACAAAGGTCACCGGTATTCCCTGGTTTATGGACAATGATGCACCTGACACCTCACCCATGCCCAATGTTTATGGCTGGACCAAATGGCTTGTGGACAAAGTCAAATGATTCACTCAAAAGGCTTGGGATCTCAAGAACCCAGACACTCAGGACTCATTTGTTATGAAATCACATGCCAACAATGAATCCAATGGTCGCTCAGCCTGGCTGAGGTTCATCAAGGAGAGCCCCAGCTGCTGGGGTCTAAATTGAATCATTGGCGAGGTTTTATACAATGCCAGTTGTGGTCCCTACTAGGTAATGCATGAACTGGGGAACCAATAAAGTGATGTCAATCCATTGACTCAAATGAATGTCAGAAGCAACTTGCAGAACATTTCATGGGTGCTGCAGCCTATCAAGGCACTTCTTCACTTTTGAAACCTGAAGTTGGATGGTTTGTATGCACACTGCTGTTGATGCTGTGGAATCGTTATCGCAAGACAATAAAGAGGGACATGATAAAGATCAGTAAAAATGTTGAATTGGTTCATGAAGCACAGATAGATGAGTATTCCTTCCTCCATTTACAACCCAACCCTAACACAATGTCTAGCATTAATGTTTGAAGTTGTCCAACCAAAGGTTGCTCAAATAACCCGGTTCTTGAAATATCTATGTCCATCCATTGGTACAATTGTTGATCAAGTACAACAATGATGAGGCCCACACAGAGCCTAAGCAATATCAGGAGGAGATGGAAGCCATGCTGGCAACCATCAATCACAATGACTCTGATCCTGAAAAATCCCAACATAAGTGCTCATCATCAATTGATGTTTGATCTGATCAGCTAACATGACATCTCAACATGACATCTTAGGTTTACCAAAGGTGCTGTGGAATGCACTAGTGAATTTAGCCAGCAAATCTGATATTTGAGCAGTCAATCAAATGCTTATTGCCAGGTTAGAGAACCTACAGGGTCATGATGAAACTGATTGGGTCAAGGTTGACCTTGAGCAAACAGTCCCCCTTGATGATTGGACTGAGGGTGTCAAAGATCTCAACAACCCAAAAGAAGACCAACTCTGGGAGAAGCTTGGATTACATGAGAAGAAACTCCTTTTTTCCAGAATTGGACTAATCCAGATTGTTTCATTGGTCATTGGACTACAGATGGTCAAGAATGGTTACACAATGATGTCTTTGAACTCAGTGAAAAGAATGAAGCCAGCCAGGCGAAACAGATGTCCTGTTTTGAATTTGTCTCTCCCAACACTGTTTATTCATAAAAATTCAACTTCTTCATCATTGATGAGGCCCATACTACACTGAAACACAATATTTCACATATGGCATATTGAGCCCTCTGGAATGATCAGCAATAACAGTGGCTATGACAGCAACACCAGTCACAATGAAACCACAGGTAAGTGATTAACCTCAACTACTCTGCATTTATTGAAATTGTTTTATGACCACAGGATTTATATGTCATGGGCCAATGGATGGGCATCACAGGATTCATGCAACACAATGAATATGTCGAGCTCAACCATGCAATGAATTGCACCAGTCATCTTGATTCAAAAGCACTCAGTAACCTCAATCTTGTACCACTCTTCTTGAATCCTCTCCCAAAGGTCCAATATCCCCTTGGCTGGCTCAGGATATGCTGCTAGCCTCCTTTTGAGGAGAAACCTCGTGAGTTCTATGGGGTTGAGGTCTGGAGACTGAGCAGGCCATACCATAACCTCAAATCCATGCTCTCTCAACCACTCCTTGGCCTCTCTACTGGAATATTTGGGATCATGATCCTGCTGAAAAATAATGTCCTCTGGGATAAATCTATGGCATAATTCATCCAGTGGAAGCAGAGATCTGATGAGTTGTTTGACCCAATTTCAAGAAAGCAATAACTTCGTCAACTTGATTAGTGGAAAGGGATTTCATGATGAAAGAAGTGGTAAAAGCAATGTTGTTTGGCTGTGTTCACATCATGTTGAGCTATTTATGTATCACATGACCCAACACTGACACCATACCCCACCACAACATATGAATTCTGCATTTCCATATGACAGCAACAAAACTGTTCCAATAACATAGGTGACTTAAATCAGACATGTCCTCACAGCCTCTGGACCAAATTGCATGACCCAAGGGCTGTCTTGTAGCCAAGGGGTTGTACTTCATTTGGTCACACTAAAGCTAAGCAACATTCCCACATGTGATTGCAGTACGCTTTGTGCACTTTGTTGGGGTTAGTTATTGGAACGGTTTTGTTGCTCATTGTACGTGATGTTCAGAACCACTAGGAACACTGCCTGATCTAGTGGGACAGGAAGATAACAATATGAGTAAAATCTACATACAGAGGGCCAAACTGTGCACCTGGTGAGGCAGGGAGAGAACTGGCTGAAAGAGGGGTTCAAGCGCAGCTTCTGTGGCCCACCAGGCAGGGTTTGAAAAGGGGTGGCTGATGAGGCAAGATGCTCCCTTGTGGCCACTAGACCAATTGCAAGTGATGTGTACCAAAAGCCCATGACAAAGGGTGAAGTGTTGTAGTAAACATGCAAGACAGAGGATGAGAGCTCAATATAGGACCTTGTGACAGAGCAAAGGAAATA
>JBBPQQ010000605.1:0-10723 GCA_038092595.1 Boletus subdepauperatus | reverse complement strand
CGATCGACTCGCACACTCTCGCCGCTCCTCAAAGGGCTTCGCATGTTTTCACTTATATTTCAAGTCGCCCTGCTCTGCAGATTTCGCTCTTCCATGTGCTCATACCCCTCCACGATCAACTCGCACACTCTCGTCGCTCCTCGAAGGGCTCCGCATATTTTCGCTTTTATTCTGAGTCGCACTGCTCGAAAGGACTCTGCAGATTTCGCTTTTCCATGTACTCATACCCCTCCACGATCGACTCGCACACTCTCGCCGCTCCTCGAAAGGCTTTGCATGTTTTCGCTTTTATTCCAATTCGCACTACTCAAAAGGACTCCGCAAGTTTCGCTTTTCAATGTACTCATACCCCTCCACGATCGGCTCGCACTCTTGCCACTCCTTGAAGGGCTCCGCATATTTCAAGTTTCGCGTTTATTCCAAGTCGCATCGCTCAAAGGACTTCGCATTTTTGCTCTGCACTCTCATCTTACTAGTATACTACTAATGGTTTTAAAAATTTATGGCCGGTGGGGTGGTCGCTAATGTAGCACTGAACGAATACAGATGATATCTGGTGATATGGCGTGATACGAGGAAATGAGAGACAATACCTGATGATATGGCGTGATATGAGGGAAAGCAAGGCAAGATGATATGTAAAGATATCTGGCGATATTACGGGATATCGGACAGCGAGAGCAAGCGATTATAATCGATTATGTCTCGCTATATACCACGAGATAGCATGATATGAAGGGGAGGAGGACAAGCAGCATCCAAATCTCACCAAATCTCATTTCGTGATGTCTTGTTTTAGCTGGTGTTGCCCCAAGAGATGGTGGTCTCACAAGTACTCAGCGGATATCATGATATCTCAAATTTCACCGGCGTGCGAGAAATATGATACTCGATTATATCCTGTGATACTTCATGATGTCCAAAGTTCACTGGGCCTCACACTCGAAGCAGCGGTGGGTAGGAGCCTGAGATTAACCCCGATTGCGAGTGAGACGCAAAATAATGACCGGACCGCCCGGCTCCGGTACGTTAGGTTTCGGACTCCGCCAGGACCTAACTAGCGTACAAGTATAGTTTTACCGCCGTCCACTGGCAGGCCAGCTCATTAGCCGTACATCCGCTACGCCTACCAACCCTCTTCGTCCACCACCCCGGCCTCTCGCCGCCACTGGTGGGTGTCCTCTCGACTCTCGAGCATGGCCCATGGGGGAAAGCTGCATCGGTTACTGCGTAGCGGGTCCTGCCCCGGATCCCTTCCTCAGTTATTCTCACAATGACGTGGTAGGTCGAGTTGCTACCGGCACCAAGCACATCACGGTCCGCTCAGAGCTGTTCAAGGTTGGTCATCAATGCATTCTCTTCTCGCTTATGTGTTGATGGCTCAGTCCCCTGTGAGGGCAAGGTACTGTCGGTTGGCTCATATCATAGCCGTCGGGTGCCCTGCCCATGACCCAGATCAATTGCTCGGGACCTACACCGCTTTACATATGTGAGAACCGGGAGTGCGGGTTTCTGGGTGCAGACAGTGTGGATGGGTCACAGCCTTGTATACTCCTGCCACCTCCCGCAGTTCATCTAGTGGCGTTCATCACTGTCGGCTGAATTTCGATCAACGAGCCGCAACGCACAGCCAGCTTGAGGGACGGTCTGGGAGACAGCGTTTCAGGCTGACAGCCATCTGACAGCATGCTATCCATGAGATAGCATGAGATGGTGTATATATTTCGAAATTTCTCTTTTGCCTCGCATTCCATTTCTCCTCCCCGCCTCGGAGCTGAACACGACATAGAGAAGAGACCCGGCTTCAAGCTGCGCATATATGGCTACAATGACCCAGAACGATACGCCTGCCAGAGAGGCACGACCGGGTGCATCGTGGAAAGACAAAGAAGAACACGTCTTGCCCAAGAACCGGATGCGTATCGTGTTCTTTGGCCTGATGTGCTGTGAATTCTTGTCTGCTCTCGACCAGGTGGGTCCGAAAATAGCCATATCGCTCTCGGGCGGGTTCTGAACGGTGGGCATGATAGACAATCGTTGCGACTGCACTCCCGACGATCGTGGCCGAACTCGGGGGTGGAAACAGCTATAGCTGGGTGGGCAGGTACGTTGTGGCATGCTCGCGTCGTGTGCAGGTATTTGCTCAATGCGGGATCTTTGCAGTGCATACATGCTCGCTGCAGGCGCCTTTGGCCCCCTATATGGAAAACTGTCAAACATGTTCGGTAGGCACAACGCCACATCGCCCTCGCCTCGCCTGACCCCCGTACTAGGGCGCAAGCCAATTCTTTACTCGTCCATACTCATCTTTTTGTTATGTGCTCCAACTTCATATGTCCTTCAGGTGCTCATGCCTCCTAGCATTTTTAGTTCGGTTCCGCGATGTGTGGGGCGGCGCAGAGTATGAATTGGTTGATCGCGTGCAGAGCCGTCCAGGGCATCGGAGGCGGTGGGATCATGCAGCTCGTGGTCATTACCATATCTGACATTGTGCCATTGAAAGAGTACGTGATAGAGTCTTGTCCTCCCCTGTCTCGCTGACGGTCATTCAGTCGAGGTTGGTACGGTGGGTTGCTTGGTGCTACGTATGCCTTCGCAAGGTAAGATATCTCCTATCCTAACCCTGGCACGTTCGTTCACAAACCATTTCGACAGCGTCATAGGGCCGCTTCTCGGGGGTGTGAGTTTTGTGCCTTTTGTTTATCTTGTTGTCTGCTCACACGTTCTCAAGGCATTTGCGCAACACGTCTCTTGGAGATGGTGTTTCTTCATTAACCTGTATGCTGTAATCGTTCGTCCAGATGCATATCTTTCTCACTGACAATCGTCTCCAGGCCCACTGGCGCTTTCGCATCAGCTATTCTCTTCGCTTTCCTCAACCTTAACCCCCAACAAAAACGCCCGATCCGGGACCATCTTGCCGAACTTGATTTTATCGGACTCTTTTGTTTCGTCGCAGGCATCGTTTGCTTGCTTATCGGCTTTGACTTTAGTCAGACAACATGTGAGTGTGAAATCTGACCGCTGTGGTATTGTGAATGGGGTCGATGATCTGGTGTCTCAAGGGTCAGACGCAAAGACGATCGCTCCGCTTGCTATTGGAATCGTTTTGCTCATCGCCGGTGGTATCAATGAAATGTATACGAAGCGTTCCGCAATTATCCCTGCACGTTTGTTTAAGGTGAGCCGCCATTTTGACTGGCCTACAATGTACTTAACATGACGTCAAAGACTCGCACCACTGGTATCATTCTCGTCGCCGTTTTCGTCCATGCCTGCGTCATGTTTGGAGCCGCGTAGTGAGTGATGCAACTCAAACACCACGACTTTCGACCGAATTTAACATCTAGTTACTTGCCCTTGTTTTACCAAGGTTGGTCTTCCCTTTTATTATAAAAGCATGAGAACTAATTTTCCTAGTGCTCGGAGCATCTGCCACTGGTGCTGGAATCAAGTATGCATCATACACTTTCCTTTCCTTTTGTTGACTCACGTTGTGCACGCAGATTACTTGCTTTCTCACTCGGGACTGCCTTCATAGCTATTGTTTCCGGAGGGGTCATGTCGAAGACAGGGAGATATCGCCCGGTTATCTGGGTGGGGTTCGTCGCGATGACGCTCGGCATGGGTCTCATGATCATGCTGGATTATACATCAAGCCTGTATGTATTTCCCATCTACGAGCCCTTGTTGGCATGCTCACCCAATCTATAGCGCGAGACAAGAGGTTTTCCCTCTCATCGCAGCCCTTGGATTAGGTACCCTGTTCCAAGCACCGATATTGGCTCTCCAAGCGGCGATGCCCATAAAGGACATGGCTACCGCCTCGAGTGGTCTCTTGTTCGTTCGGTACGCTCGTTGTAGCGCCAGGTCATTCAACTCTGCTAAAGCATCGACATTTTCAGGAGCGCCGGATCCGCTGTCGGAATTGCTGTTGGCGAGGCTATCATCGCAAGCGTCCTTCCT
Organism: Boletus subdepauperatus; assembly: GCA_038092595.1. Lineage (NCBI taxonomy): Eukaryota > Fungi > Basidiomycota > Agaricomycetes > Boletales > Boletaceae > Boletus > Boletus subdepauperatus. Next base: position 6,757 of record JBBPQQ010000605.1, on the reverse strand, counting down.
CAGAAACTTGAGAGCATCCCCAATTTCGCCAGCCTCGGTCTTGGTACTTCGGCCGCCGACCTCAACGATAATGTTGGCCTGGTCCATTTAATTTCTGTGAGAAAGGGCACTTTTGTTCTCCGAGTTGGTACTCACATACGACGATCGCGCCAGGACGTGACCCTTCGCGATGCTGTGTTGCACGCGTGGTCGGAGGCGATTGGCACGATATGGACCGTGTTCACCCCCCTGTCCGGTTTTGCGCTGATTTTGACGTTGTTCTTGCGCGAGTATTCGCTGGATCGCAAGACCGTGCGGGCTGGCGATGCCAAGACACTTGAAGACCCCGAGACAGGCGCGGTGCCGAACGACAAGGGAGATCTCCACGGACAGAAACCTTGGAACGACGATCCTGAGATGACCCCAACGAATACCGTTGTGTACCGCGAGGAGGGTGCAGCGATGGACTAGGGGAAAGTGGAAGCATAACGCCGCAACGGACATCACGATCATAGCACACGCGCGATAGATTCCACCCACGCAGTGATATCCCTTGAGAGTGCAACGACAGAGGCATTGGCGAGGCGTGTAGTTCACCCTCTGTCGGGTGCAGGTTTTGAACGATAAATTATGGAGTCGAGTATCTATCTGAACATGCGTTCCAAGATTAATTTATATATGTCGGAACGAGCATCAATGATATTGAGTCCATACTCTGCCTACTCAAGACCAGATTAGGTCCGGTTCGAGAAGATTAGTTATCGTATAGGATGTATCGGTCACTACGATTATATCTGCATGAAGGGACCAGTGAACTACGGATCGGAAAGGAAAGCATGAGGGAACACTGTCAAAAATCTGCGAAATAAAAGGATCGAATCAATCAGATGAAAATCCTTGCAGACCAGGTGTCAGGTTCACTAGGGACCGCGGCACGAACTTCGCGTTGGACGCTAGAATAGACAAGCGCGACGCTAGGGAAAGAGAGGGGAACCGGCGGAACTACTCGTTATTGTAAGCCGAGCGCTGTAATGGCGTCATCTGCGTCATCGACACTCCATTCGCTACAGCATTCCTACCACTGCTGCCAACTGTATAAATAGTGGACCGTGTTCTGTACTGAGGGTTAGCTTTCCCCCTGCTTCAAATCCATACGTTCTTCACGTTCCGTTCCGAGTGCTCCCACCTCGCGGTGGTGTTCCAGTTATACGATGACAAAGCGGGACGCAGGAACAAATATGTGCACGGGCCTCATGGGCTTTCTCGCTCTCTAACACCAGGTGAAGCGGGGGGCCATCGACGCTATCAAATTGGTGCTTCCTGAGACATTTTTCGACCAACGGATCGGGTCGAACGTTGTGGTGCTCACTGCAGGCAACCGTCGATCATGTCGGTTTCCCTAATTAGCACAATCGATTGTAGAAAAATTGTAGTTAGTAACAGATGACATCCTAAAATACCCTGCACTCAAACGCTGGACCCAAAATTTCGATCACTCCCGCCACACACCATCCCTGACTTCTTCAAGTTTAATCACCCCTGAGCTGTTGCTCTGACCCTCCCCAGTCTGACCTGGAATACCGCAGAGTGCTTGTGGCGGTGCTGCGGGACACCATCTAGTTCAGTCGGAGCTTGAACTCCGTCCGTCGTCCTACAACCATGGCCAAAAAAAAACGTACCCGAAAACGGCCTTCCCCTGAGTTGGCAGAACAACCTGCAACCAAACGTATCAGTACAGAGCAACCGGATGAATACAAGACAGTAAATGCAGCTATAAACCCAATGGTCCAGGCATTCTCACGGAGCGGGCTGCCTCCGGACGACATGCTAGCCCACATGCTAGCTAACATTTTAATCAATGCCCCCCCATCCGCAGTATCCTTGAAGAGCTTTGCTGAGTGCAAGGAGCTGATCACGACCCACCCTGATCTCAAGGAAGCTTTGCAAAGTGCCGTCAGTCGACGGCGCTATGAAGATGTCATCTCCTTGCGTAGGTACCTCAGAGCTTCTGTTACCGTTCCCACTTACAATCCCCTCTCTGCTAGCAATCCTCCAAAAAGAAGTGCAACACGACACTTCGGATCGCCCTCAATTGGCGGGTAGCATCCCCTCAGCTGATGATGATGGTCGTCAGTGCCTTTCTTTTCGTGCCCCTATACGCTCGGACTGATTGTATCATATTTTGTGTTAGGGGATGGTACGTTGTTCCTACTTCCTGCTCTTAGAGCACCCAGCTGAGCTTTATTTTAGCTGCTTTCAAGGCATTTACAGCTGATTACACCGCCGACTTCCCGCAAGCTCTCCTTGCAGTTGTGGACAGGCACTCCGAGCGAGACCCATACAATAATACCATTTCCATCATCCAGTCATCTGGAACCGGCAAGTCCCGCGGTGTAGCAGAAGCTGCTTGCATTCGTTTTTCTTTCATGTTCAATCTTCGACGAGATCTCAATCAATACAGTATGCTTCCCGGATTTTTCCTCGCAACAGTTTGAAATATCATATATGCAGCGTACCCTCCGCCGGACGCCGGCGTCAGAGGCTACTTTCTTCAGCCATGGACTGCTCAAGTAATTCGAAGGAGATATACTGCATTCCTGTGCTCTCTCTTTACCTGTGGGAAGAAATGGCTCTCAAAGGCCAATTGCGGAGGTGCCCCCCTTGCGGAGTGGTGGTACGAGCACCTTAACGCTCACGCGACCGGATCCAAGCCGGATCCTAATCGATCGGAGTTTTATGGGGAGGTGGTTGAAGGAGCTCAGGTATGGAACTCCGCTGCCTCTGAACCTGAACGCTGCTAGAGAGCCCAATTGCAGAAGCTGTGTGCCGAACAAGATCGAGACCTAACCGTGTCCCTTCAAAGTTCCTGTCAGGACCTTATTGCGTTTCTTGAACCTGAATATAAAGAGGATAAGCGCAAATTGCCGCCAGTCGCCTGCATCCTCGTGTTCGACGAAGCTCAGGAGCTTGTAGATTCGCCACTAAAGAATGGTGATCCAGAGGAGCGCAGTTACTTCCATCATCTCGCTTCGGTCCTGAAGCAACTTGTTCCACACAAGGTCTTTTCAGTGTTCCTTTCCACTGACTCCAATTTGCGGTCGCTTGCTCCTCCTGTTCAGCTGCATCCATCCCTTCGCGGATTGCCAGAGCCCGAGCAACCGCACCTCTGCCCACCTATTACGGAGTTACCCTTTGACGTGTTCGCAAAGGACCTGCACGACAATCTTTCCACGACTGGGAAATTTACGCTCAGTGCGATGTGTTCCTTGGACGTCATGGTGAATTTCGGCCGTGCCATGTAAGGATAATGCAGTTTGCAGCGTTTGTGATGTGTCCCTGATATGTGACCCGCCCCAGGTGGTACGCTTTGCACAGCAATGGGTACAAACGCATCATGGATCTCGCAATGGCAAAATTAAACCCGGGGCGAGTTTTCTATCAGGATGAACTTGCTCAGCTCGCATGCTTGGCCATTCGTATTGGCTTGAACTTTGATACCTCTCGTGAAGTTGGTCGCAAGACGGAGATCGAACTCGTTCGGTCATACATGCGCATTGTGTTCGCAGTTCCCGAACACCGCGAGTATATGCGGACCGGCACCCCATCGGAGCCCATTCTCGCCGAGGCAGCTGCACAGCTCCTCAATTGGGAATCTGATCCATCGCTGGAGAAACTCGCGCCGACGGTTCTGAACACTGCATTTCGGAAAGGCTTTCTTGCACAAGGAGAGAGGGGGGAAATGGTAGCCCGACTGTTGTGGACCCTCGCACACGATCGGGTGTTGCGAGAACATATTAAGCCCGGCGCAGTAATGTTTCATCAACCCATTCGCGTCCTCGACTTTCTGTATGCCCTCTTTCACGAGAATCACTGGGAAGAGATCCGTAATGCAAAACCCGTGGGGAATGAGGACGGTCCCACCCTCTCTGTGGCATTTGAAAATGCCTACATCCAATTTTCTCACTTCATGGATGCTGTGGATTATAACGTCGACCTCAAGCAGGTCTATCGACTCTTGCTCCGAGGTGCTGCACTCAGTTGCCAGCGGGGCCAGGAACCAATCGATTTTCTTACACCGATCTTCTTTGGATCCCCCGACTCGACGACACTCCACGGGTCAAACACATCTGTCTTGCAAGCTCAGGTCAAGAACCGTAATGCCATCGACGAGTTCACTCTTAATCCCACATTGGCCCAATCCAACCTCGAACTTCCTGTTCTCTCCCTCGTCCATGAATTAGGGGCCCTCGACAGTTCAGTCAAGCCTGCACCTCCCTTCCAGCGTGCGAGGAAATTTCATACACACCACTATCAGATTGTCTCTCATGGATGCTCGTCCAAGACGTTCCGTGTCATTCCGCAGCAGATGGATGAAACTTACCCGATGTTACTCGGCTCCAACCTGCTCATGGACGACTTCCGTCGCAGTGGTGAAGAGACGTGCAAGACCCTATTCCGTCGGCTGGAGCCTTGCACTGGGCTTGAGCTAGGTGAGCGATGTGAGTGGTTTGGCGAGGACGTAGAGTGAGGTGGACAGACGGACAAGGCAAGACCGTGTAAGATTGAAACGTGTTCGGACCCCAGGATTTGACGGGCCTGTATCAGTGTTGAGCGATAGTTCCAAGTTGTCCAACGAGTATAATATGCTAAAACCTGTGTTGTTGTGCAGAATTATGTATTGTACCCACATAAATATAATCCGACAAAGCCAACTGCGTGGCACAGCCCGCTACGTTCAGAGCCAACTTTTTCGTTTTTGGACGTGCGTTGATGTCGTCACGCGAGTGATTTAGAGTACAAGCAAGGGAAGAGAGAGGTACTGTAATGATCTGGCATAGTGAACAAATTTTGTGAAGAATCACCGCAAAAATTGGTGACCGTCATCTCGTTCACACTTGCATCCTCTCGCGCACAACCATTCAAGTAGTCTGGTGACCAGACCGTCTATGGGCCTGCCGCGTTGAGAGGCAGATCGTCGATAGACGGTGCGAGGTGATCGATCGATTACCGATGGTATGTCCAGGTTATGGATGATATCCTAACGGTATTCAACATGGTCTTAGCAGAGAAATCGGACGCGGTGCATTTTCTCAGGTGTATAGATGGACCCAAACATCGATTCATGGGGCAGTGAGAGGCAAGGTGTTTAAAATATCAAAGATATGTACATCGATATGAACTATCCACAGTGAACATGAAGAACGAAGATACGCACACAAATATCACGAGATCTCTGAAAACATGAAGCTGAAAATGGTAAAAAGCCAAGAGGCGAACTTGACTGCGGGCTTATACTCGCGCCCTCTTCGCCGCTCTTCCCTCTTTCTCGTCGTTCTCGCCCCAGTCAAACAGTTTCTTTCCACTTCCCCCACCATTTGCATTCTTGCTCGTTTCTCTCTCGACCTTGGCCGATCTCCGCAGCACGCTTGGTTTCTTCGCTTCCCCCGTAGTGGTGCTGGAAAAAGTATCTTGCACGCCCGGATCAATGCCTCCCATCTTGGGAACCTGAGCTGAGCACATTCACGCGGGAAAGGTCAGCGAAAGGGCAACGTTTCCTGGTTCTTGCTGATGGCGTGGTCTCCTGCGAGTCTCACAGTATAAGCTCAAGGAATTTGCGCGCACGGCTAGATCGATCCTCCCGGGTGAGGAATTGAGATACATCGTCTCCTTGCTGCACATAATAAACGTGAGCTGTCACGATGTGGTATACCATCACCAGAAAAAGCAAGGCAGGGTGCGTTTCCTTTGCATCTGGAAGATCTTGTCCGCTACGCGAGGTATCCTTGTTCGGAAGGTTGAGAACAGCAGCCTTGACAGGCAGTTTACGCTGTGGTGTCTGATAAGTCCCTGCGTACAAACTCGAGGAACGACGAACCGGTGGTTTTGTAATAGATTTCGCGACCACTTGCTAATGCGGTATGTTAGACACATGAGATCCCTTGGTCTGAGAATGAAAAGCGTGTGCTCGCTGACGACGAGCCGCAGCTATCATTGAATGGCCCTCATTTGTAGCATCCACTCTCGTTAACGCCTGAGGACTAGGTTGAAGATTGGCCAGCAGGCATGACTTGTATGAAGTCAGATCCATATAACTTTTCTGTAGCACCAGAATACCCTGAGATATCTCGGCGGTATCAATATTTCCTGTGGACACACCACTGGGGGGAAGTCATGGGTAGGGGACCCGACGATTGTGATATGAGCCTACCAGCAGTACATCGCCCTCACGAAGACGATTAGATGATGGGGACGATGGCTCGAGCAGCGTCAGCATGAAAACAAGAAGAAAATGCAGTGATCACCACCCGCCTGCTAGTCGCCTACGCCACTGAGACTTTACTTCGAGGGGAAAATGCTTCGCCGTGGGTTGCGGACTCGTGCGAGTTCGATCTCCCATGTTTTTCCTGGGGTATGTACACAATGAAGGGGCCACTCCGGCTTGTTTGGTAACCGAACGAGGGGTCACGCCGAATTTCGATCCTTCGACTTCGAATTTTTGTTTATGCACGAGGCTAGAACAAACAAAACAGAAATGAAGATTAAAATTATTAAACCATACAAGGTTACTTACGTCCAAAGCAGTTTCGACAACCACATCCACTCCAGGCTCCTACCCATCCACTGCTGGAGTGAACGAGGCTACATCCGAGAGGGGGTGGATGATTCCGAGTGGCTATGTAAGTAATTGAAACCCAGCACAACCTTAATCCTCGAACACTCCAGCAGCGGCTGGAATAAAACATTTGTAAACATCGTCAGCCACACCGGTCCGTGCCAG
>JBBPQQ010000604.1:0-10728 GCA_038092595.1 Boletus subdepauperatus | reverse complement strand
CAAGTATCACATTATCGATTCCCGACAGGACCTAAAAATCTAGTCGGTCGTCGAGAATCATTCCAGCGAGACGAAACTCACAGTGCCATTCTTCAACTCCACGAGGCCGGATCGAATGGGAGACCCTTCAGGTATAGGTAAGAACCGTGCAATTTCCCCCACGAGAGTCGTGTTTCTGGGGATCCGCCGGAGGAAATTTTCCAATGAAAAGTGTGTCGCGTTATCTATAACGGTGTTAAAGATGAATCATGATGGGCAACCTTCAATCGGGCACATACGATTGTCGGGCTTAAATGTCATGGAAGAGTTAGATCTGGTCAAGCTAGTGAAAGTGGTTCACATCTCACCCGGAAAGACTGGTACACCTTGCTAGCTTGACGATTCAGGTCCCTAGATACTTCAGACCCACTGACCTGAACCTCTTGTCAGCAGGAGACAACAATGGTTCGGGGGATGGCCTACAGATGCACCAACGATCAGCACGGTCTGATTGGCATATCCCTCTGGTCGCCGATATTGTCTCGAGTGACGGACGAGATCAGGAAACCTCCGGACCCACTCCTCCAGACCGGGAATGGACGGCATTGATGGTGCATTGTAGATGCCCGCGGCGACGACGACAGCATCAAAATCCTACATCGTCCATTGGTAAGATGCGATGTTCAAACAGGTGAGGCGCACCTCGGTCCACCAAGTCGCTCGGTACGTGTCACTCTGAGTTGGCTCGAGGGACCTAAGCCAGAGTTTCCAACCTTGCTCTTGCCCGGCTTCGTTGATTCGCTTCTCGACATGCTCAACGCGGGTATTATAAGCAATTGCGGGGTTCTCGTCATTGCTATTGATGTTGAGATAGGAAGCATACGATCGAACATAGTTGCGAGCTTGGTAATGTGAGACCTCTGGTGCCCGACGTGAGTAGCTAGTTCGAGAACGGGACAGGAATGTACCCCATGGTGTACCTGCAGGCCAAGGCCATTGAGGAAACTAGTGCACGAACGGCAAACAGATTCTAGAATAAGAAAAGCGACCACACGTATTCTACCCACCTGCTGCAAAGGCTACGCAAGCGAGAGCATGATTAACATTTCGAACTCGGCTTCCACATGACAAAAACAATTTTACCGAAGGCCCATTCCAAACCAACGATTCCCAAATCGGTCTTGGCCCTCGATGATCCCTATGGATCTTGCCATCTTTCTCGAAGACCTCTGAATACGGCAGCTCGACGCCAGCTGGAGGGAGAGAAGGCACAAAGTCGCCTATTGGGGTCGGAGCATTTGGCACGGGAGCATCGAGCGGGACTTCTTCGGTGTAGTGCCACATCCCTCCCGGGACGCTGTCCCGCTCAAACACGCGGACGTCTAGACCAGCTTCGGTCAGTTCGCGATATGCGATTAGTCCGCTACAAGGAAGTGCGGGTGAGTCGTCATGGTAATGTGATATGATATGCTGAATCATTGAACACATGGCAACGCACCTTGGTCCAGCACCGATTACAGCGACTCTTTGAATGGGCCAGTTGAACTGATAGTAGTGCTCATCCGTCTCGACTTCCGGAAACAACGGTGTAGAGAGTGGTCGTTGGACGCTGGCGGCCGCAAGACCTGCAAACAAGACGAGCCTAATGATCATGATCGGTCGCATGAAATCCCGGGCTGGTACTCGGCTGGAGGCTTTTCTAGTTCGGAGCTGTTATTCGGTTCCTGCAATTGTCATATTTGAGCGCCGCTAACGCTCGTCGATGTTACTTCACTTCAGCCCACTCGGACGATAGTTTTCAGCTATACGATCTTCGCGTCGAGATGCTTTCTTCCCACCGTCAACACGGCTTGTGCAGCCGTAATCCTGTCCACTTGATTGAAGAAGACTTTCTGCGTATTTTTGCTGGCCAAGGTATTCCACGCCGAGTGCACAAACAAGTGCACTGTACTATATCCACCAAAGCCGTGAAACGCGGCGACACCCAAGACACACCAAAATCGAGCATACCATGATAGTCAATAGGTAAGTAAGCGAAAATCGTTGAGTTCGGATTTATATTACAAACAGTGACCAGTCTCGTCGGCGTACTGAGCGGCCCAACCAGGCTGGCCGCTGATGGCGCTCCCGGTAGATGGCAGAGCGCGAGGCGTCGTCTTCTCTGGATCATCCCAATGTACTGCAAGTGACAGACAAGGTAGATACTGTTCTTGCTAAGCGACCATATGTGAACGAGTGGGGCCAACCATGACCGAAGTAGAGCGTTTGTGGTCGGGTTGTGGGGAGACACTCTACCACGAAGGTTCCGATCCCGACGTACAACTGAGAGTTCTGAACTTCACCAGCGCGAGGGCAGGCTGTTCAATACGGATCAGAAGACTACATGGTGCAAACGCCCAAGAGAGAAGGTGAGCCTCTTGGAGATCAAGAGCAAAGTACAGGGTGTAGGTATATCAGTTTTAAATGTTCCAATGACTCGTAGTAGTCCCGCCGTCCCAGCTTTTGGTCTCCCGTCCTCACCAGTTGTCGTCATGGAAAAAGGCGGCGTATTGCTTCCCATGGTCCGCACTGTTTCTCGGTGTGATTCCCAGAGACCCCAGCATCGCTTCGTCTTTCTTAGGTCCTTCGAGCTGGAGCGGCCCTCCATAAAATGAGATATGCCAGTAATGTGCAACCTCATCGACACTATAGCAACGCATGAGTCGTGCCCGTGTCCACACAAAGCGAGTCACATACTATTTCGGTAATCCATCGACCTGGGTGAGCGTCGTCAGTAACGATCTCGATGAGGGGGGAGGTAACAAACCAGCCTGCCACCATACTTGGCTGCCGCCGCGTTCAGCCAGCCCACCCAAAAAGTAACACGAGCTATGACATGACCAGATGCTTAATCCTAGAACAAAACAAGGAACAAAACAACTTGCCTGCAGCACGCTCTGGCCCGAAGAACAAGACGTACTTGCCGTATCCTCCGCGTTCTTCGACGGTCTTCTCGTGCAGCGCCAGCATCGTTCGGCTGTTTGGAAGCTTTGCCTTACCTGTCCAGACCTTGGCCATTGCAAGCGTGGTGTATTCTAAAGAAGAGATCGTATGTGCGGCCAAAGGGACTGCATATCTGAATGAGTAAAGATGAAGTACAAGACGCAAAACGGCCACGAACTGCCCAGGAATACAAGTGTGGGGTCTCGGAGATAGAACTGATCGAGATACAGGTCTCGGATGTGCGAGCCATCCAAGGGAAGGAAAGGTGATACGGTTGTGACGGAGCCTGCGTGAGGCTCATACTCTGCACCATCGTAGTATTGTGGCAAGAATGGAAACGAGTATCGGAATCCAGTAGCAAGTACCACAGTATCAAGCCCAGACACGATCTAGACACCGAGTCGGTCCCCGAAAAACATTCCAAAGAAGGACGACGAAACTCACACTGCCGTTCTTCAACTCGACGAGGCCAGATTGAATAGGAGACCCTCCGGGTATAGGTAAGAACCTAGCAATTTCCCCAACAAGAGTAGTATTTTTGGGGATCCGGCTGATTAGATTTTCCAGCGAAAAGTGTGTCGCATTATCTATAACAGTGTTAAAATTTCTGTGTAACCTTCAATCATGACTCGGGCACATACCATGGTTAGGCTTAAATGTCATGCAAGAGTTAGATCCGTCAGACTAGTGAGAATGTTTGCGTCTCACCCGGAAAGACTGATAGACCTTTCCAGCCTGACGATTCAGATCCCTAGAGATTTCAGACCCACTGACCTGAACCTCTTGTCAGCAAAAGACAAAGACGCTTCTGGGGGTGGCTTACCGATGCACCAATGATAAGCACCGTCTGATTGGCATATCCCTCTGGTCGCCGATATTGTCTCGAGTGGCGGACAAGATCAGGAAACCTCTGCACCCATTCTCCCAGGCCGGGAATGGATGGCATCGATGGTGCATTATACCTGCCCACGGCGACGACGACAGCATCAAAATCCTACACCGTCTATTGATAAGATACAGTGTTCAAACAAGTGAGGCGCACCTCGGTCCACCAAGTCGCTCGGTACGCGCCATCGTGGGTCGGCTCGAGGGACCTGAGCCAGAGTCTCCAGCCTTGCTCTTGCCCGGCTTCGTTGATTCGCTTCTCGGCATGTTCGACGCGGGTGTTGTAAGCAGTTGCGGGGTTCTCGTCATTGCTATTGATGTTGAGATAGGAAGCGTACGATCGAACGTAGTTGCGAACTTGATAATGCGAGAGCACTGATGTGTAATGTGAGTAGCAAGCTCGAGAAAAGGACAGGAACGTACTCCACGGTGTACCCGCAGGCCAAGGCCATTGGTGAAACTAATGTATAAAAACGGCAATCAGATTCTAGAATAAGAATAGTGACTAGATACGTCCCACCCACCCGTTGCAAAGGCTAAGCAGGCAAAAGCATAATCAGTGTTTCGAGTACAGCTTCCACACAGCACAAAGCAACATACCGAAGGTCCATTACAAGTCAACGACTCCCAAACCGGTTTCGGCCCTTTATGATCCCTCTGGATTTTGCCATCATTCTCGAACACCTCTGAATAGGGAAGCTGCACGCCTGCCGGAGGGAGAGAAGGCACAAAGTCGCTGATCGGGGTCGGAGCATTCGGCGCGGGAGCGTGGAGCGGGATCTCTTCTGTATAGTGCCAGTTGCCTCCCGGGACGCTGTCCCGCTCAAAGATGCGGGCGTCTAGACCTGCTTCGGTCAGTTCCCGATATGCGATCATACCACTGCAAGGAGGCGTGGGTGAGTCGTGATGCTGACAGTGAATGGGACACACAACACACCTTGGTCCAGCACCGATAATGGCAACCCTTTGAATGGGCCAGTCAAACTGGTACTCATCCGTGTCGGCTTCCTGAAACGATGGTATAGAGAGTGGTTGTTGAACGCTGGAGGCTGCAACACCCGCAAGCAAGACGAGCCCAATGATCGGTCGCATGAATAGAGTCCGAAATGTGAATGAACGGATCGGCTCGAGCTGTTGAGTATATATCCAGGGCGGATTCCCACGTGCACCGTCAGTCCTGTCAATGATTGTTCAAGGCAATCTAGTAGTCACACGGCCTCTTGTAACTCTAATGTATCGCATGTTGTTGTTGCCGCCCTCAGATCAATGAACACGACGCTGTTGTAATGTCGCCCATCTTCGGGCCTGTCGACAGGCAAGACAGTAATATAGGGGTTCACTCGCACTCCCCACAAGGTTTCAAGGTAATAACCTGTCCATGGACCTTATCCGCTCAGAAAATGTTTGATCCATGTAACACCGCAAGATACAACCGCTTTCTTCGGCATACCTGTTCTTCCAGAGCCTCAAGTTCCAGCAGAGGTTCTCGATACTTTTGAGGCCGGTGACATGGTGAATGACGAGCACGCTAGGCTCATCAATCTTCCTGCTGTCGCCATGCCCGTTTTTGCTCACGCGCCTGGAGGCTGTCCATTCACGTCAGCAGAAAATGAGGCTTCCTTGCACACTTGCTCAAAAGGAATCAATCTTGTTCCACATGACCTCCACGATTGCTCACCACCAGCGCTGTCTTCTGTGTCAGTGGGTACTGACACAGAAGACACGATATTTCCAATCATTAGTTCATCCGATGCTTGACATGTGAAAGTGAATTGAACCACCCTTCATGTCGGCAGGGGGGAAAAAGTTACTCACAATTGACCTAAAAATCGATAAATTGATATCCACTTCAAGTCGAATACAGCAAGATCAGTGATAACAGTACGACATTGGCATTGACAATCATGATTGATGATCGATGGCAATGCTCTGGGCGTAGATGAAAAGCATTTCTAAGGCCGCAGGGAGTCAAATTAAAGGGGAACAGCCGAGCAATTCATCATAGTACTTAGCCTGAGGGTACACACTGGCAGGGGCGCACCTGTACAAACACAAATCTAAAAGCGGTTAAGTTGAATAAAGGATCTCACACTGCCAGTGGCCAGCGCTTCTAATGAACAGTTTTACCAGGTGGTCATGACTTGGCTGAAATGCACAATGAACCTACTCGTTCAGGACGATTTTTCTAGCCACCAGTCAGCTTACATCACAGAGCGAGGCGCAAATGGGCAAGAACAAGGAGCGTAGAGAAGCGGAAATGGAGCAATGCAACATATAAATGGACAGCGGCGATGTGGCAGAAACTTCCGGTCCGGGTTCGGAGGCAATTGAGTAACTTACATAATCATCATGTCAACTTCCCAGTTCAAGTTGTTTTCAGCGTTCTAACATTCTCCAACTTCGTATTTTTGCAGGGGCCATACCTGATTCTTTTGCTGATCTCTGGGCCCATCCCTAGGTCGACCTCACAACAACTACAATCTCCATTTTCTCCGCATCGCAACCAGCAGACCCTCAACCGGCTCGACTGTCCGTAAGGCTGACAACCCCGCATCAGAATCCATCACGGAAGAGATGCGGCATTCAGCAGCTTGTTACGTTTTCGCTGAATGGCCAGCCAGTCGAAATCCGAATTGGGTTAACATGACCATTGCCGAGGGCGAGCGAGTGCAATGCGATGTTACGAAATGATGGGGCATGGGACTTTCCTTGAAAACAGCAACGGTTCGCTACTCACAACTGCATACAAGGTTGGCTTAGACTACACAGGGTCGCTCGTGCCATGGTAGGAGGCTGGTTTTAACCAATGCACATCCAGAGAGCAGACGTCTGATTGCATTGCCTGGCTCACGACCCCAAGTCAGGTGAGCTACGAACGCCGCATTATTACAAGCCCGTACAAATTGAGATGCAAGCTCGCTTCTAAGAACGTAACTATCCAGTCTACTACTACCTCAAGGCTGCCGCCGCCCGCCTTGGCAGAGACTATTCATGTCTTGCCAGTGGCGCTGAGACAGTGATAACTGGAAGCCTGAGTGAGTTTGGACTGTCAGCATTGAAATGAGCTTGGAGCCACAGGAACCTTGGGGCAGCTGAGTAGTTCTGGGTGATTTAGACGAAGTCGACCCTGACCGCTCTCTGTCCGCAGGCGATGGTTCTCCAAGTTGTGTTATCCACGCGAATTACCATGAATCACGGTACTTCGTTCTAGAATCTACATCCATTGGCCCATCTGCCGCTCAGCGTCCGCATATCGTAAGTTTCGTTTTCTCCGTTCCCTGGAAGCGGCTTAAGTGCATTTCGCACCATGGGAGCGTTCAAGTTGGGAATTTGTTTTTGGTGAAGAGTCCCAAGTTGGGTACCCCAAACAACATCACGAAAGAACTTTATTCATCGTGAGGACACTGAACAATAGAACGCCTTAGCATGACTCATTATTATCCAACAAGTCGAGGGGTCACTCACCCCGAAAACTGCAGTTTGCCCGGCCGTTGTCCCGCAAGAGGGTATATAACATGGGCTCACGAATTCGATGGCCTTCAGACAATACTGCCGCCATCTCCTCTCATCTACTTTTTCCTGCTGTATCCGCATACAATGCCTACGATTTCTAATGCTGTTGTATGTCGCTGCTACCATTGATTGTTTACTTTGTTGATACCTATCGCAGATGTGGTGGCCTGGCCCCTATTTCGAGGATGCCTCTACGATTCTCGAAGAGCAAGCCGCTGACACTGTTGTATGTCTCTCCTATTATCGAATGTTTACTCTGTTGACACCCATCTCAGTCGTGGTGGCCTGGCCCCTATTTCGAGGATGCCTCCGCGATCCTCGAAGAGCAAGCCTCTGACACCGTTGTATGTATCTGCTATTATTGAATGTTTACTACATTGACACCCATCTCAGTCTTGGTGGCCTGGTCCCTATTTCGAGGATGCCTCCACAATCCTCGAAGAGCAAGCCTCTGACACTATTGTATGTGTCTGCTGGTATTGAATGTTCGTTCCATTGACACCAATCTCAGTCGTGGTGGCCTGGTCCCTACTTCGAGGGTGCCTCCACAATTCTCGAAGAGCAAGCCTGAGGCAGAATAGTAGCCAAAGCTTCTGCTACTGAGCACAGTAAATGTACTATGTTGCCTGTTGCGTTCTAGTCATGTAACCGCGTCGTTTCTGGAATTGTACTTGAATTTTGCCCGTGATGTGCGTGCAGCAAGAGCGCGTCATTTACCGGTCTGATATCGTATGAGAATCTGTCCGGTTAGTAGCGGAAGTTCCAGTGAACCAGTTTGTACCATTTAGGGACATGCTTCGACCCAAATTGTAAAGTCTAACTTGGACTTGATCCAAGGAACCCGTCGTGACTTGGAGAAGCACGGAGTACAAGATCAATTACTCGAAGTGCAGCCTCATTCAGTTCGTCCAGATTGACTTCACGGGCGAGAGCTGGATCCCGTGCTATGCCACACAATGGACAAAACATTGGTCGCACATGTGGGTTGGGCTGTCTCGCCGGATGTAGGATATACGAAAAGGTTCGAAGTCAGATAGAAGTTGTCGATCGGTTGGAGCGGTCGGGGACGGGCATGACAAAACAATCTCCTCGTCAGAGTACCAGACAATATATTTATGTTGCGTATGTGTGCCTTTAGCCAATACGTTGCGATGTACTGATCCGATCCGCCTGGGCACAACACCGGAGACTTCAGGTGACGATCCAATTGCCAGTGAAAGACAGACCGACGGCGACCGCCCCTTGTAGATTGAGGGCAAGGTACAGAGCATAAGGCTTGGTCTAGCTTTCGATTCACCTCCTCACCTGTTGTCGTCATGGAATAGGGTGTCGTTGTACCTCTCCTGGTCGGTACCTTTTCTCGGTATGGTTCCCAGAGACCCCAGCATCGCTTCGTGTTTCTCGGGTCCTTTGAGATGGAGCGGCCCTCCATAACACGAGACATGCCAGTAATAGGGGACCTCATCGACACTATAGTAGCGTATGAGTCGTGCTCATGTCCACACATAGTAGTAAGAGACATACTATTTCGGTAATCCATCGACCTGGGTGGGCGTCGTCAGCAACGATCTTGATGAGAAGGGACAGCCTGTCACCATGCTTGACTGTCGCCGCGTTCAGCCAGCCGACCCAAAAGGTAGCACGGGCTATGTCATGACCAGATGCCTATCCCAAAACAAA
This sequence comes from Boletus subdepauperatus, assembly GCA_038092595.1. NCBI lineage: Eukaryota > Fungi > Basidiomycota > Agaricomycetes > Boletales > Boletaceae > Boletus > Boletus subdepauperatus. Next base: position 1,689 of record JBBPQQ010000604.1, on the reverse strand, counting down.
ACAAGGAACAAACGATTTGCCTGCAGCGCGTTCTGGACCGAAGAACAAGTCGTACTTGCCTTAGCCTCCGCGTTCCTCGGGCCCTCTCGTGCAGCGCCAGCATCGTTTGGCTGTTTGGAAGCTTTGCCTTACCCGTCCAGGCCTCGGCCCGCCAGCGCAAGCGTGGTGTGTCCCAAAGAAGAGATCGTACGTGTGGCCAAAGGGACTGCCAATCTCTGAATGAGCAAAGGTAAAGTACAAGACGAAAAACGGCCACGAACTGCCAAGGGATAGTGGGGTCCCGGAGATAAGACTGATCGAGATGCGAGTCTCGGATGTGCGAGCAGTCTTCGGCGTTGGAATCTTCCGAGCGTCCGGCTCTGGTGACGAGACTACCGTGACGGTGATACGGTCGCGACGGATGCCAATTCCCCCAGCCCGATCCTGTCTGAATCATGTGAGCTGTACTAGCCAATGAAGACAATACCAACTTCGCCTCTGTAAATTGTTCGATAACTTGTTCTCTCAATATGGGGTTGTCGTTCCCTATCAACGTATGTATTCCTTAAGTTGTCGCTGGACGCCTCAAAGACATCGCCCGTCAGGCCCTATTGGTTATACTCCAATAGACCACTTCTTGGCGTTTGCAGAACCTGACAAAAGAGGTGCGCTACACGCATGTCTAATCGTTTGTGCTCTAACCTCAATGAAGGTCGTTTCGAGAGTCTTCCACCCTGCAAGCTTCGATTGAAGACACACTGTCTCTTAATTCCGCTGCTGTTCCACGTCCTCCTTGATGATCTCGCCGCGTAAACGGTTTCAGAGAACGCAGGCGGGCGGCCCGGTTTGGTTTTCTTATACACCCGCAGCTTAATTGACCCCATTCATAGTTTTAGAGTGTTAGAAGTGCATCGGTACGATGGCAATACACGAAACCACCCCGGATGACCTATGGAACATGAGTATCAACACGTCTCACGTTCTGTCGAAGTATAATGTTCTCTACCACAAGTCTATAACATCCGATCAACTTCGCCACGGGTTTAACTGCATGGGGGGTTCTATCCCGGGCCATCGCGTGATTTGCTCCCGGCCGCGCTTGTCGTCGTAGACAAGGTCAAGAAACCCCGCAAGTTTCCCTGTCCTTCGTGCTCTCAGAAGGGTGTATAAGCAGTCGATGTGCCCCATACGCCGGTTCGTGAAGATCGAACATCTTGATCATGAAGTCGAGAGCGGAGATTCGACCAACACGGACAATCGCTGACGCCCGCTGAATGCCCTCATATGACGGAGACTTTCAATGTATGGGACAGCTTCAACGGGGCTTTCCGGCCCGGGGAACCGTTTCTCGGTTCCTCCAATTGTCGTCTGATCATCGCCGTCGAGGGTTTTTTCACTGCATCCACTACCATGTCGCAGGGCATTTCAGATCACTCGAACGATAGTTTTCAGCTGTACGATCTTCGCATCGAGGCGATCTGCCCACCAAACCAGCGTGTCTTGTGCAGCGCTAAACCGGGAGACCACTTCACCTTGCAAGGAGAGATGTTGCATCTCCCTCTCGGCCAAGGTTTCTCCATCTATTCTCTCGGTGAGTGCGCAAACCAGTGTACATTTACCAAGGGCGTGAAGCGCAGCGACCCCGAAGTCCGTCCAACTGCAAGTGGATCTCGGCGAGTTACAATCTAGACTCTGTCCTCCCGCCGTTGG
>JBBPQQ010000603.1:0-10737 GCA_038092595.1 Boletus subdepauperatus | reverse complement strand
CCCCATTGCAAAACATACCCTGCCAGCATATTTGCCACGTGCATCGACAAATTCACATTCCACCAGCTGGAGTTCAAAGGTGCGTATATGCGCCCTTGCATGGCCATGACCGGGACTTTCTCGACCTGCGACCCACAGGAGACACGTTTTTGGCGCGTGCCATCCGTGGTACGCTGTCACGGTATCTCGACCAACCACGAGGCACGGTTGGAGCCCTCCCCGTCGTGATCTAGCGTGTACAAAAAATTCCAAGAAGCCCGCAGTACCCTCTCGACAGAATGTGCGCTCCGTGTCTTCTACGCTAACGAACGCGACGTCAACGAACGACTCGACCACCTCGTCCTGGACGCGGAACCCGTGATCGCTGAGACAGGCACCGCATGCGCCAAGGAACTCAACCCCGAGCCCGAGCTGATACGCTTGACCTCCGGTATTTGCTCCTCTGCACCGGCATGCACGTGAATGGGTACGTCCACCTCCAGAACTACCACTCTGATATGACGTGTTCGGATGTTCGTTTGGGTTTGAAGGTATCCACTGGTCGGTAAGCAGCCACCACAGCACTTGTGGGATTGTCAGGTCCCCGAACCTTAGGACCGCCTGTGTGGCGGTAAACCATTACTTCCCTCGAGGGGCGGCCAAAATTTTGCAAACGAAATAACGCGGGCCCGCACACACCGGGTCCAGCCTCGTGTAGACCACAAATCGTCGACGAACGTCGTGGACTCTGCGAGGTAGGTGATATAAAGGTACGAGTTCGCACCACTTGTACATCCCCGCTGAGTTCAGCCGCGTTTGTTTGACTATATGACAAGTAGCAACCCAGGCTACTTGTGTTCCCGCATGCCGGACGTCTTGCAGAACCGGATGAGCGCGGCTACGCGTTTTCCCACCAGAAATATCCTGAGAAGTGGGTTCACCGGCGATCTCGTCCCAGCGGCGAGTACTACTATGATATATTGAGCAGCCTCCCGGATGATTTTCTGAGCGCGGTCTCGCACTGAGGATGGTGCGTGGCCGAGGGATCGCTCTGAAAACCTCTAATCCGCTCTTGGATCTGTTCTTCATTGACCCTTGCGATCTCGTCTTGGAAGACACGAAAAATGTCCTTTCGTGAGACGAGCCACAGCTTTGGCGAATCGGTGAAGCGGGCAGGGGTTCATTGTCGATATATTCTTTCAAAGTATCAACGTTAGGATCGGTTCGTCATCATTGTTAGCTGAAGAAAAACATGGAATAATTCGTATCTGATTCCTCCTCGGCGGTTTCTCTTGCTTCTTCATCCAATGGACGCTCTGATAGATAACATGCGGCTACGCCCGACTGAGTGCCTGTTGGAGGGCGGATATCAAGTTCGTATCAACTAAGTTGCCCAGATGGGTAGTGAGAGCGGAAATGATATACCTGATGGAGCTAGATCCTGGATTTTGATACCAAAGAAAGTGACAGTCACTTCACCCTGGGACGCCAGAGACCCCTGGCACACCATCAAGCGTCGCCACCGCGCCTCATGACGACACCCAAGAACATATGTTTCCGCCATAAAAATTAGACATGCGGGTCCCAGTTTGTATCAGTGTTAGATTCGTAATCGATGAGTTGGGCGGGGGGGCATACTTAGGGCAGTGATGTCCGTGGTCGTCGGCGTTATCGCTTCGATCGCTTGCGAAGAGTTGCCGACGTACTTAGGTTACGATGCGGCCCAAAAGATACTGATGAAAACGCCCTTGCGCGCGTCAGTCGGATAGTTGAGAATCAAGGTCCCCGTGGCAAGAACGTCGTGATGCCAAGAATGGTCCCTGCACCGATAACGAAGTTGCATCTCCATTCGGATGGATGTTAATAGCCATAACAATCTGAAAGCAAGACAAGCCCGGCATCATGGATGCACAGGTACGAGCCCACGTAGAGTGCGTGACCAAACGTGTACAAGGGCGTTGGACGACACAAGCGTCCGTCCTCGTGGCGCCGAGTAGATGACATAATGTTTGCCCCAGGTGCAAACAACGCTAGCTGAGGCCCAGTGACCTTCTTCAAGCTCTTCACCAATTATCTACACAATCTGAGCTCTCGAGTAATGATTTCCCCAGATGAGCCCACCGAACAACAGTCTTTCGTGCCCCCGTGAATACTGGCACCTGTCGCGCGAACATTCTCCGATATACCTCCTCTATCGCAGCTCCAAGCATGGCAAACGAAGTCGAGGGCGGCACCGACGAAGAGATGACCGGGCTGATGTCGTCACTATACAACCTCCGTGTTCAAAGTCACATATTGCCCCCCATTTCTCGCCTCCCCACAGAAATCCTCATAGATATATTTGTCCATGCCGGAGCCTCGTGACCACCATGACCACCACTGTGCGCCCACCAGACATGTACCTAAATGGCTCAACGTTTCGTACGTTTGTCGCCAGTGGCGTAACGTCGCATTGGACTGCCCGACTCTCTGAAGCTACTATCTTTTCGTGGCGTCACAGCGGTGGACGAAGGAGTTACTTGCCAGATCGCAAAATACGCCATTGAAGATATCTATTGGAACTCATTACCCACTGGAAGAGTGGACAGACCCGTTCTTGGAGAAGGTGGCGGATCACGCCGAGGATACCCAAGAGCTACGCCTCCATCTTTGGAGTGATAGCCACAAGGCCTGGGATCTTGACCCTTTTCTAAGACCATGCTCACGCGCTCCTCGTTTGCAAGTCCTGGAGATTCGGGGATATAATTCTTTCTCCTTGGTGCAGCGAACCTTTCATGGAGAAACCCCATCCCTCCGTAAACTGGATCTCACCGCCGTTGACATACCATGGCATTCATTTCGGCTGAGTGCTTTGGTATCACTCAACGTGATGGATATTCGTCACCCATTCCGACCAAATACGGTGGAGCTCCTGTCTGCCTTAAGTTCTGCGCACGACCTTGTGGACCTAGCATTCCAGGATATAAATCTTCATCACCTCTCTCGCCTTGTGATCCACGCTCCGCTTTCGACGGTTGTCGCATCTCTGTCTTGCGTGAACACGCCACCAAAGACAAATGAAACTGTACTGCGATGGCGAAGACGACACTACCTCGGATGATTATTTTCAACTGTCTTCGCTTTTTGCACAAAAGTTCCACTCGTCTACGGACCAAGCCCCGTCTGCTCCCACAATCCGCGCGTTTGCTGTTGATTTCGAAGGCCGTGAATTTGGAATTTCCCTCGGGGTTACCCTAGGGGATGGCTTACCAGCGGGTGTTGTGTATTCAAGGAGAAATATCCGACGCATCCGAGATTACATTCGCTCTCAATGCGACCGTCGTGATGTCCCAGTGAGTCCATCTCTTCGCTCGGTCCAGAGCTCGTTTTGACTCGCCCCCGACGGCGCGGTGGGTTCGGGTGGTCCATGGGTCGCCTGGGATCGTTGGTGGGCGGGTGGATGCCTCAGGTACGTCCGTCATAGTGCTGCGCGCGGATTTCTGTATCTGACCTCCTTCTCCAGCTGGCAGTCCCGTATCGTCGTCGCCGTCGCTCGCTTCGCCTCCAGGGCGTTCCTGGTAGCTATGGGGATCGCCCGACACGACCTCTTCGTCGTCCGATACATCTGACTCGCTGATCGACTCTACTCGTGCGCTCGACGATCGGGCATCGTCTTGCTCTTCGTTTTGTGGAGGGGTCGCTCGTGTGGGCTGGAGGATGGTAGAGGTGGCTCTGGGAACGTCTCTGATAAGTCGTCTTGAGGTGCGCTAATTGTGTTCTTTAGCTCTCGTAGTCGATCGCTTGGAACAATGGTGTCAGTGGTGAGTCGCGTCGACCCGCACTGAAGACGCCAACTGAAAACGAGGCACGTTAATATCGAGAATGATGTGGTAATGCGCAGACGGACTCACCTGAGCCATCGAGCCACTAGCGAACCCGCGCAACAACGAGACGAACGCCAGAGCGTCGTGCTCGAGGGGGAGCGGAAGGTACCCGCGAGTTGCAACGTCGGCCCACCAGCGATGGCATGGATACTTCGGAAGCACCTGAGGATGATGAGGACACGTCGCGTCACACGTGTAACCGAAGGTGGGACTGCGGGGGTGGACGAGAGAGTGCCTGCATGCGTGCACGCATGTGTACGCAGACAAAACAGTCTGCATAGATATGCGTGCTCGAGCGTTGGGCGTACATGGCGATAGTGCCAGGGGGAAATGAGGGGCTTCTCATGGGCACGCTGAGGGCCGGGTGAGTGCGAGTGAGTACCAGGTGGGCAGTGGAGACGTCCGTCGTGCAGGTATCAATACCGGCGCGAGCTACCCGTACCCGTTAGCTCTCTCTCTATCGTTGTTGATCCCGGGAGGGGCCGCAGGTTAATGTCGTAGAACTTGAGTCGCTTAGGGGCCAAAACCTGGCCTCGTGTAAATCACGAGTCGCCGACCCAACCCGCGTACGACGTGGACTCTGCAAGGTAGACGATACAAAGGTACGAGCTCGTATACCATTATGCATGCCCTGGGTTGCCTCGCTCAGCTCAGAGGCGTTTTTCTCTGGCTATACAATAAGTAGCGACCAAGGCTAGCTTGTGTCCCAGTTTGCCTGGATGTCTTGCAGAGCAGGGCAAGTTCCTCGAACCTAGCTACGTATCGTTCTCCCACCAGAAACATCCTAAGAACAGTGGGTTCACCGGCGATCTCATCTCAGCAATGAGTGAGCTGTTGTACAACCTCTTTGATGACGATCTCGCACTGAGGCTTGTAATCTAGCAAAGGGATCGCTCTGGAAACCTCTAATCCGTTCTCAGATCCGTTCTTCAGTAACGCTTGCGATCTAATCTTGGAAGACACGAAAAACGTCCTCTCGTGAGATGAGTTGCAGCCCCGACGTATCGATGAATCGGTCAGGCCAGGGTGGGTGGTTCATTGGTGATCATTCTTTGAAGGCCCATCAGCGATAGGACCGGTCGGCTATCGTCATCATCGTTAGCCGAGGAAAAAGATTTTAAACAACCACACCCGATCCCCAACGAGAGACTTCAACGGCTTCTTCTTATTCCAACGGATGCCCCTGATAGATAACATGCGCCCGCGCCCGACTGAGTGCCTGCTGAAGGGCGAATATGATCGAGTTCGTATCAATTTGCCCAGATGCTGAGAGCGGAAATGATATACCTGATGGACCTAGACCCTATCTTTTTCGAGCGCAGGATTCCAGTCCTCAAATCCGACGATCGTGGGGGAGGGTTGATGGCAAAGGAAAGCGGCGTTTACTTCGGACCCTTGGTATACCGTCAAGCGCACGCCGCCACCACGGGCCCCCACGACGATGCGCAAAATGGGAAGTAGGTACCGTTTCTGAGTATGGTCAGAACGGCTATCTCCTGCTCCCGAAGCATTAGGTCCGGCCAAGGGACTGGAGACTACGTTTGTGAGCGTTGTGGTCACGATGCGCGCTCGAACAGTTACACTAACCCTATATGGGAAGTCGCGGGTCGCCGACGGTATGAGTACCGCCCCGGTACCTTCCCGCCGACTCACCAGTGTTATCGACCTCTGCGCAGCGCTGTGCCTGTTTCTGAGGAACCTGGAAGCATCTCTACTCCGATAATGAGTTCGAGATCGCCCGATATGGCCTATGTTTGCCAAGTGGGTCTTCTCGTATTCGCTTGACCGACGTTTCTAGGGTAACCAGGTTTCGATTTGAGTTTTTCCTCATCGACGGGCGTCGGGGGTAGGCCAACTTCCCAGACGGGTCGCCTGGGTCCTTCAGACGATGTGGATGGCTCGGGGAAGTGAATCGCAAGTATTGACGTGCGCCTCCTCCAGCTAGTGGTCTCATCGACTCGTTTCGAGTCGCTGCCTGTACTGCTTGTTGTCTGTTCCGCGTCATATCCCGCCTCTATCATCGCTGTTCCCATCGCCGTAGGCCATGGCGCCTCCAATCACCCTCGACGTCTCTTGACACCCCATATGGCCCTCTACCTTGACCGGATGGGTTCATATTATTGACGTCATCGTGCGTTTGCCTCAGGCCCTACTCGCTCTGGAGGTTGCCTGGTACAACCGCTTTGTCCCCCGGCTCGCTCCGCCTGTCTCTATCTCTCTCAGGTACGTCCTACTGACTCCTTTGTTCTGAGTTTTCGCGTTCACATCATGACACGTGCTGCACCTCTTCGACCGCTTCCTAATGACCCTTGCACGCCCTGATCATTCTAACATGACCGTCCCATCGCTGACCCGGGGAGTCCCACTTCAGAGCTTGTATCTCCTTTCCTCTCCCCCTGACGCTTGGGGGCTCTATCATTTGTTGCGTACTAGGCTGGTCAGGTGGCTGGGCCGGGTGGTTCAGGTACTATGTCCATTGATGTGTCATAACTCGATCTGGACACTGACGGATCCCCGTCTGCAGTTAGCGCCGCCAGCACGAGTCACTGACATCATGACTTGCTGCTGGCCTTGTTTATTGCACGCATCGTTGCCACCTCGTTGACCGTCCTCTTCACCTCCCTGGACTTCTACACACCTTTCGATGTCCCCTGTATCGCCGTCTGGGTGATTGTGCGATGCACTCCATGCACCGGGCCAGTGCTTGACCCAAGCAACGCCAAGGCCAAGCTGCTTGGCTTTCTCGGAAAGTTATTTATGCCAAGGCCCTCTCAGGCCAAGGCGCCGTCAAAGCCGGGACTTTCAGGCCAAGCCTGGCCGGAACACCATAGACCCGACTGTTACATGCCCGCCTAGTACCTAGTACGACCTTGATGAGGCCCTTGCCGTTCGTTTTCCCACCATGTCTCCATTCGGTTTTGTGATTGGAAATAATGTGACGACAGCGACTGCCATGGGACTTCAAGTTGGCCCTCGCCAAAAAGAAAACTCTTCGAATAACCTACAAACGTTCAATTCCGATGCGGGTACTAGTACGCCTAACCGAATTCCCTGCTGCAGGTTCAATAGACGAGTCACGAATCAGCTGACTGGGAACAGCAGTTCTTTAATCATGAGCCTGCCAGTGCTGCCAATGGGTCCACTACACACTGTGACACACGTTGTGCCGTCGAACGTAACGCAACTTGCTGGCGTCCCACGTGCTGCCATCCTGTACAAACCGGTATCCAACGTACAGCTGTCCGTCGATAGCAAGAGAATTGGGCTTACGGGATGCCCAGCAATGTGACTCAGTGCAGAGCAGCTGATATGAACGGCAGTCCGATAACAGCTCTTTCCGAGTCGCAGCCCAGATCTCATTGTCTCAGACTGGTGAGCGTCTAAGCGATCCCAAAAAGTGATTTACAGCATGACTTGTTGGCCGCCGGAACAGCCGCCACAACCTGGGCGGTCCGACCCCACTTGCAGATAGAGATCGATGACGGTCAAGCTCAAATTTTCGACCCTCTTCTCCAAAAACTTGAAAGACAACGTTGAAGTGGCATGTACGCTGGTCTTCTAATCCTTTTTAGTAGTACCTGACGATCATGCAGGCACAGGTAACGAGTATTTACAACACTTGCGCCTGCTTCAAGTTTGGTTACCTTCTGAGCGCAGCTCAAAGCCCGAGGCGAAACCCCGAATATGCGGTAGCTCGCACGTTACATTTATCTCATTAGACGCATCTCATCGACCCAAGCTCATCTTGGCAACCGTATGCAGTCAAGGCCAGGGTGGTGGTGTTCTGACTGAATGCCGCGCTGTACCAATCACATCCGAATACACGTAACTTTGATTCCATTTCTGCAAACTCGACCGGTTTTCTTTCCAACGTTCGCGCTGCGGACAAGAACTTTTCTCGTCTTATCGCTTAGGTGCGCCTGTTTCTCGTCATCGTCACCAACGCCCAGCCAACAATAACCCAGATTAAGGGGGTTATCCTTCTCTTAGACCCATCTGATAGGTTCATAACTCGAGGATTCGGGCGCCGGCACCCCAGGAACCCTTAAGCGAGCCCGCAAGCAATTCACCATTACGGCATTAGATTTGCCATTCAAAAGATATAAGAACAGCCAATGGACGGGGAAATTACCAGGAGAGCCGACCCACCATGACTGCACGCAGCTCTTCGACTTCGCGAAGAATCAGCTTCACGAAGGCTGTGATTAATCCTAACAACCTAAAGTGCTCGTCGCTGCCTGTGTTTTCCCTTCGGAACCAGTACTCAATCAACTTGCACCTGTCTGTGTTCTCTGTCCTCAGTGTCGTTGTTGCGGTTTCCTGACTTTACACTGCAGCGCATGGTTGGGATTTTTCACAGCTTTGTAAGTTCCTGTACCATTTGTGGTGCGGCGTGGAAGATTTAGTATTCGCACACAGCTTGTCATGGTTTGCGTTTGCCCCACTTATTCCCGATGCCATCAAGGATGATCTCATGTTAACGTCGTCGCAAGTCGGTAGGTAGCAGCTAATGTTTTATGCACACTTAATACTCATTATTCTGCAGGAGACTCTAGTGTGATCGCACTGTGTGCCTCGATCTTTGTTCGCATGATCGCTGGTCCTATGGTTGACCGTTCGTATGGTTCAAGATATGTTACCCATCTTTCTCACCTCCATTCCAGGTTATGGTCCCCGCAAGGTCATGGCTGGGTTGCTTGTTCTGGGCGCAATTCCTTCGGGGTTGGCTGGAACTGTGCACAATGCCGCCGGACTCTGCGTCGTCCGTTTTTTCATCGGTATTCTAGGTGGAGCTTTCGTGGCATGCCAGGCATGGACCACTGCATTCTTCGACACGAATGTGGTTGGATCGGGTAATTGGTCTTCGAATTATAATATGCTGAGCTGTTGGCTAACTTAGTTCTTTTATAGCCAACGCTTTGGCAGGAGGTTGGGGTGACTCCGGCGGGGGAATCACATTCGTGATTATGACCGCGTTATACGATGGTTTGCTTTCAGCTGGGCTCATGCCAAGTGTTGCGTGGCGTGCATCGTTTGTTATTGTCCCGGTTCCTTGCCTGCTCCTTGTTGCTACCGCCGTCATGGTATTTGGGACGGACCACCCTGCTGGTAAATGGAGCGACAGACACAACGCAATTGGGCACGGACACGGGGGACAAGAATCAACTAACGTCCCTGAAGATGAGACGAGATGCGCTACGCCTAACGAAAGCAAAGACGATCCTGAGAAGAAGGGTGGTCTGACGGATACTCAAGCAGTTGAGGACTTGAGTGCGTCATTTTCCGCTCATGACGAGCGATCTACGGAGTTGACATTCTTTGGTAGATATGATTTCCGAGCTTGATTATGCAGTTAGCGAACCACTTTCGCTGGGGCTCGCGCTGAAGGTCCTCTCTACACCTCTCACTTGGCTCCCTGCACTAGGATACTTCACGACATTCGGCTACCAAATCGCCATTTATGCCAACTTGGCAAACGTTCTTCTTTCACTCTACGAGTCGCCGACATTTGGCCAAACCGAGGCTGGATATGTCAGTGGCACAACACAAACGTTATCCCGATCCTGACCGTTGACCTAGATCACATCTATCTTTGGCTTCTTGAACCTCTTCACCCGCCCCTCAGGTAAGAATTATCCCCCCAACTGTTGTCACCGTCATTGACTTTGAGGAAGGTGGATTCTTCGGCGACTTAGCGTACAGAAGATGGGGAGTTCCCGGAAAGAAGTACCTGATGATATCCCTGGGCATTACACAGGGCCTTTTATCTGTTGTTCTGGGTGTGTATATCGACAGCAACGATCATCCCCCCCGTAAGCACATTTTTCCAGTTCTTTTCGCAAGATATTGACTTGGAGTATAGTGGGCACAGTAATTGGGATAATCGTCGTTCTTGCCATGGCGAACGAGAGTGCGAATGGCGTCAATTTCTCGTTGGTACCACATTGCAATCCTTGTGAGTACCGTCTCCACTACAAATAAAATCCCGACTCATAATCTTTTGTAAGGTTCCAATGGTTTCATGGTGAGATCTTCGTTGTACGCCTGGTGTGTTTAGATTGACATTCCGAGCACAGTGCGGCATTGTAGGAGCCATGGGTAACCTCGGTGGTATCGCATTTGCAATTGTATTCCGCTTCCAACTGGTCCCTGTCGGTAAGGCATTTTGGATCGCTGGGATTCTTGCAATGGTGTGTTCAACACGATTTTTACTTGTCACAACCGTTCACTCATGCTGGCGTAATTAGGCAATCAACCTGCTTATGACGCTCATTCGCGTGCCACGAGCTTGAGATGCTTGCTACGACCCTCTGCCACGCTTAGATTTCTTTTAAAATCTCCGTTTATCGTCCTTATCGCTCTCCCTCATGATGGACTGTGCGTGCGTAGTCTTAGATTGCTGTATTCGTATGTGTCCCGATGTGAGTGTCCACTCGTACTACGGTCGTATACACTCTGGCTCCTTGTATCATCTATGCTTTGCAATGATTTTGATTTTGAAGACCCTTCTGCGAGGTGGTCATTTCCGCTATCCCTTAACATCACTTGGCTGAAACCGCGTGTCACCGTCAGGGCGTACGAGTGCCCTGAATTTCCGGATAAGGACCTCGGTGTTTAATTTGAGCTCGACCGATGGGCAATCTCATGGCTGCGCATCCCGTAAGCCCAAGCATCTTCCACCTGCAATACTCTTGGCCGAAGATTCGATCCTTCGACTTCGGGATTTTCTTCATAAGTGGATAGAACAAACAAAACAAAGTTCGAAATGGAGACTAACCATACAAGGCTGCTTGTACCTAGAAAGGGACTCCTTCGATGGCGGTGAAGATCCAACGAAGATCACACAGATAGGGGTGATGATGTCCTCGATGGGAGGAGGAAGCAGGTTGACCAC
>JBBPQQ010000602.1:0-10744 GCA_038092595.1 Boletus subdepauperatus | reverse complement strand
GCTGCGGGAGCACCCAGAGAGCGAGACTCTCTAGCCCGGAACACGTAGTCAGAAGTTGAATAACCAGTTTGAGAGGGATAGACGGTCGGATACAGAGTGCCTTGACGTGCAACTGTGCGAACTCGGGTGGACGATCATTTATGGCGTCAAGAAATTGGACGGCATGTTTTGGTCCGCACAGGACTGTCTTGTACACAAAAGGCTCGATCCTGAATACGGCAGAGATGGACTTGTGAAACATGCCAAAACCCCGAATGGAGATGCCGATGAGTCGACTCACCAGGTCCTCACGCGGGACGCAACGAGCATCAGATGGATAGAAACACCTCGGTACATCCGAGCTGTTAACAAGAATACCTCCCTCTCGAGTTCTCGGGGAAGGACGGGAAACACCTCGACCGTATTCCGAGCCCCATCCACTGGGGTTGGCTCGGGTATTGACATGGCTTACAATTCCGAATTGGAACGTTTGAATAAGATCCGGAGGACAGAGTTCTTTATTATAATATGGGGGAGGAGTAACCATAGATTTTCGTTTGTCTGAGCTCTGTCAAACAAGTAGAGAGTAGGAAGTACATGCGGATAGTGTGAGGAATACTTACGATGCGATTAAATAAGCCTACGGAGCGGAGCATGATCGACGTCTCCAACACTCAGCGCTGCCAGCCACTCCGGCAAGGATCCAATCACCTGCCAAAATTAGATACATCGCTTTTAGACATGTTTGTTGTGGTTAGGCCTCCGGAGTACTCAGTACTGCAATGAAGAGAAACAGTTCCGACGGAGTCGTCCGCAGCATGCTGACGAATTTCATCATCAAGTAAGTAGTTGTCGTGGATTCTGAGTCCACTCACAACTATTTCTATTCAATTGAGGGGCAAAAAGTCATCCAAGCGGAATACCCTTCAAGCTGAGGCGCTTGCCTTGTCAAAACCTTGATGTTTTCCGTCTGAAACAAGGCCGGTCAATTTCACACTGGGTAGATTCGATCCATTTATATCCATGTTTGTCCTTGTTTTGAACAGCACATTCCTGGCTTTTCAAGCAAGGTGACAAACTGCTTGATGCTGATCACAAAGCAAGTTCGCCGGCACCAGATATGTACCATCGCAGACGTGGTATGCCGCCTATAAAGAGCAAGGGCCTCGCCAACCCTTCTCATTCCCAAGAACGGCTCCCTTCACCCACCTTGAACGATGAAGAAGACGTTTCTCAGTTTCGTCGCTGATCAATGGTCCACATTGCCTCCTGTCGAGAGCGTGGATCTGTCAGGAAAGACAGTCGTCGTTGTCGGCGCCAACGTGGGTATCGGCTTCGAAGCCGCGAAACATTTCGCACGTATGAGTCCCGCCAAGCTTATCGTCGCTTGTCGCAACGATAGCAAGGGTAATGCTGCGGTTTCTGGTACGTTTTCACGCCGTCTGCTTCATCTAGGTACTCAATTCTTTTATAGATATCGAAGCGGCTACTGGATTCAAGTCGTGCGAGTCGTGGAAGGTCGACCTCGCCGATTTTGCTTCCGTGACCAGTTTCGCGGAGGGGTTTCACCGGCAGTGTGACCGTCTGGACATATTGGTCATGAACGCCGCTATACTGGCGAAGGAGTACGAAGAAACTGTCGATGGCTGGGAATCAGGGTCGGTTTTCTATCGTGAACGAAGAGCGTCTGTTGAATGAGGACGTAGTCTTCAAGTGAACCATCTGGGTTCGGCTCTCTTGTCGTTGCTGCTACTTCCTCGTCTGGTAGACACTGGGAGGCAGTTTGGGAGCACATCCAGGTTGGTAACCGTCGCCAGCGATGTTCATTATTGGGCGGTTCTCCCGGGAGATGTCAAGGAATCATCCAACCCGGTCGCGACGCTCAGTGGCCCAAATCACAGAGATTCTTTGTAAGCTCTATTCTATTCACGGGGCGAGATGGCTGCCGACGAACGTCAAGGTCCATGAGCGGTCGTTACAGCGAGATCAAGCGTGAGGTTTATTCATCTCCATCCAGTCCAATCTCTGATGGTTGTTTGGCACCCGATAGTCCTGAACGTGCTCTTCACACTCGCGCTTCAGGACCGACTGCAGTCTATCATTCCCTTGACTGTGAACGCTGTGAATATGGGCTTCTGCTATTCCAATCTGAGACGCGACTTGGGTATGCTCGAGAGGGTCATTGGCTCGATGGCTGGGAATCAAGGTCGGTTTTCTATCGTGAACGAAGAGCGTCTGTTGAATGAGGACGGTAGTCTTCAAGTGAACTATCTGGGTTCAGCTCTCTTGTCGTTGCTGCTACTTCCTCGTCTGGTAGACACTGGGAGGCAGTTTGGGAGCACGTCCAGGTTGGTGACCGTCGCCAGCGATGTTCATTATTGGGCGGTTCTCCCGGGAGATGTCAAGGAATCATCCAACCCGGTCGCGACGCTCAGCGGCCCAAATCATAGAGATTCTCTGTAAGCTCTATTCTGTTCACGTGGAGAAATGGCTGCTGACGAGCGTCGAGGTCTATGAGCGGTCGTTACAACGAGACCAAACGTGAGGTTCATTCATCTCCATCCAGTTCAATCTCTGATGGTTGCTTCGCACCCGATAGTCCTGAACGTGCTCTTCGCGCGAGCGGTTCAGGACCGACTGCAATCTATCACTCCCTTGACTGTGAACGCTGTCAACCCGGGCTTGTGCTATTCTAATCTGAGACGCGACCCACGAGGTGTGCTCGAGAGGGTCTTTGGCGTCATCATGGAGACATGTCTGGCCTGGACATCTGAGCAAGGCAGTCGTCAGCTCATCTACGCTGCCGTTGGCGAGCGAGATGACGAGGATCACATGAAAGGCGCCTACGTTAACCATGCGGCAGTCGTCCAGCCGTCTGATTTCGTGATCAGCGAGGAGGGAAAAGCGATGCAGGATAATCTCTGGGTGAGCACGTCCA
Source organism: Boletus subdepauperatus (assembly GCA_038092595.1). Lineage (NCBI taxonomy): Eukaryota > Fungi > Basidiomycota > Agaricomycetes > Boletales > Boletaceae > Boletus > Boletus subdepauperatus. Next base: position 7,827 of record JBBPQQ010000602.1, on the reverse strand, counting down.
GGCTAAGATGCAGTCGACTGCGTAATTGACAGGGCTTATTATGACAGAGGGAAACTATCGAGATATTGACGACGGAAGCGCCTCAGCTGCCGTCGATTGTTCAAGAGTACCTTGTTTGAATGCTAGTGAAGATTAGGTTTTACCTCCAGTGAATACACGTTATGCTCAGATTGGTTTGTGCATGTCACCGTATGTTCGTTGCATAAATAGACATTTGAATAGGGACAAAGCGCCACTCGAGCGTGGGGCCTTTGGCGGCCTGCTCACCTTCCGCCCGTCTGGCGTGCGTGGACACAAACGTCCAGAAAGCTCGAGGAGGACTGGGCGAACTCTAGCACCTTGTGTCCATGCCGAAAGTGGATATCATGACTGGCGCACGGACCTGCCTGGGCGTAGAAGACGATGGAATGGACGAGAAAAGAGGACGAGATGTCGTGGGAGACAACTAGTCTTTTTGTCGTTGATTCGTCAGAGAAAATATGGTCCCACCATGAAGCCAGCGTCTCATTGAATGGGTGACGACTTGTAGGCCTCGTTATTGGCGTGCATGTTTTCGTGACGCGGTGCCTTGGTGGAGGAACGATTCGCCAGTGGTCTGGGACAAGAAGTACCGAAAACACGAGGTCACCGGTCACTGACGGAGCGTGTGCACTGATCCATATCGACAAGGAAGGTCAATATGCGGATGTACCACAGCTTGTTCGTTGCGCCGGGCCCTGACTCCCACCATTGCGCTCCTACATCGTGTCGCTAGAAGACCACACCGTCAACAATGACTGGTGTGTACTGACAAGATGCAACACGCATTGATACTGATCGTTGAACCCTGCAACAGAAACCATCGTCGGTAGCTGGGTAGATGCAGTGACGTTCTCGGCGAATGGCCATCTGTGGACCGGTGGTGGAGGGGGAATTCGAGTGTGGCGACTGGAGGACGGCAAACAAATGGCGACCGTGGATCCAGAAGCGGAGGAAGTTCCGTGTCTCGCTGGGTCCAAGGATGGCAGATGGGTCGCAGCGGTGACACTAACTCGCTATCGTATGTCTGTGTGGGACGCAAAGACATACGAAAAAGTCATCTCGCACAAGGGGGATCACAGCGTCAATGGGGTCGATTTCTCGCCCGACTCGACTCGACTCGACTCTGCATTGAGTAACTGGACAGCCTGCATCTGGGACATTGGAGCTCTGGCAGCCAAGTATTCTGCACGAGGCGATCGGATCGCGACAGCCACCAAAAATGCCGTTCGCGTCTGGGACAGCAACAACGGCCGAGCGCTCGCTCGTGGACATTCCAGTCAAAGTAGAACCCTGCTACAACACTGGTCTCCACTGGCTCAACCGCCTCACCGCCTCCCTAAATCCTCTCATCCACGACATCACCGGCAAACACACGCTCGTCATAAAAGACAAAGAGTGTTGCAGCTGCCCTTGAAATGACCCTGACCGAGATACGGCCCTCCCAGACGCAAACGTATGTGCGCCCGCCAATACCACGTTCGGACGAGTCGGACGAGCTGGACAGTGTACATAGCTGGTACGGTGAGAATGCGCCAGCTGCGAATGAGGCGAGAGTGGGTTTCCTACCGGAAGTGGGTAGTCGAACGACGTGGTCGCATCCATCTGCACTCCTCTCGTCAGCCCTCTTGCCTTTGTTTTCAAGATAAACGATTCCCGACATACATGTTTTGCGGCCTGTTCACCTGCCGCTCATCTGGTTACGTGGACACAAAAGTCCAGAAAATAGAGAGGAGGTAAGGTGATGGACGCCACTGGTGGAAGGACTGCGTGATAAGGGGTTGGGGCGTGCGTAGCTCGTGCAGGGACTGGGCCCATGAACTTTAGCACCATGGAACGGGTGACGACTTGTCAGCCACGTTGTTCGCTTGCATGTTTTCGTGACGTTGTGCGGTAGAGGTAGCATTCGTCGGTTATTTGGGCGCCAAGAAGCACCGAACGCACGGGGTCATTAATCATTGATCAGATCGATCATGATGGACCCCAACTGCCATCGCCCCAACCGTTTGCGTCAAAGAACACAAAACACGCGTCGTTTTTGCCTCCCAGTCATGTCACGAGCGCTCGCATTCGCTCACCATTTCTACCCCCACCCGTCTCGCAAGGGCAATCATTCACTCGCAATGTTATCCTCTTTCTCGTCGCCCTTAACCCTTCGATCAAGCGTTCATGGGGTAATGCCAACACACGTTTGTGTTCGTCGTACATATTTACGTCCTGGATTATAAGTCTGCGGGAAATCACCCAAGGAGCGAACGCTTCTGCGGGGAATCAGAAGCTGTAGATAAGCCAACGGAGGGAGTGGTGGCGCGGACGGGGTGGGGTATTTGAATTGAACTCGGACAATTCGGTACCCGCGAACGGGGTGCTTCGCCGGGATTCCCGGTGTACGTGAACACAAAAGTTCAGAAAATAGAGAGGAGGTGGGATGATGGATGCGACTGATCAGTGACGGTGTTCACTCTGTGGAACGGGACCGCGTGATAAGCGTACTAGTACGAGACCGGTTGGGGTACCTACTGTGCGATATACGCTATCTCGCTTTGATCTCGCTTGCCTGGACGTAATGTCGTGGGAGAGTCCATATTAATGAAGGCCTACGTGTAGAAAATGCGGACAATTGGGCACTGTTCGCCGACTCCCACCATTGCACTGCTAGATTGTGTCGCTAGAGGGCCACGTCGTCGACAATGACGGGTGCGTACTGACAAATGCAGTGCGCGTTGATGCTGAAGAACACCCAGCAATTGAAATCAACGTCGGTAGCTGGTTACACGCAGTGACGTTCTCAGCGAATGGCGAGTACCTCCTGAGCGGTGACGAGTCAGAGGACGAGGAGGTTGAGGAGATTCGAGTATGGCGAGTGGGAGACGGCAAACAAATGGCAACAATGGAGGCGGACCTTGTCCAGTGTCTCACCGTGTCCAAGGATGGCCGATGGATCGCAGCGGGGACACGCTGGGGCGAGGTGATTGTATGGGACGCAAAGACTTACAAAAAAGTCATCTCGCATAGAGAGGATTTCCACGACGTCATCGGAGTCGATTTCTCGCCCGACTCGACTCGACTCGTCTCTGCGTCAACCATCTGGGACATTGCAACCCGCGAACGAGTACAAACGCTCGCCCATGGGGATTCTGTGACAGCAGCCAAGTATTCTCCACAGGGCGATCGGATCGCGACAGCCACTCCTGATTCCGTTCGAGTCTGGGACAGCAACGATGGCCGCTTGCTCGTGGACATCACAGTAACAGTCACCCCGTCGTTCAACACTGGTCTCCTCTGGTCCAACAATCACCTCTTTGTCGTATCCGACAGTAAAATCAAGCAATTCGAAGCATCCACAGGGTCAGCCGTCTCGGAATGGCCAGTTCCCGCTAGCATCGAATTCTCGTGCATTGCCCAACCGAGGCATGGGGAATTCATCGCATACTCAACACAGCGTACCGTCACATTTTGGGACACGGCGACACACACCCAGCTCGGTCTCATCCAACACACTCAAGACATACATTCAATCGCCCTCTCACCAGACGACCAGTCTCTCGCAATTGGTGGGGAGGACGGGAAAATCACCATCAATGGTGTGTCCCGCATCACTGTAAGTATCCTGTCTCGTTGGATCGTGGTGCATATAAACAACTTTCTTACTGCGATCATTTTTCCATAGGATTTGTCCTGTCTACACCCTACATTTCAGGAACCAGACATTCGGATCGACGACCCTGCGCTCCACGGTTGGAAGCACAATCAACTCGCAAACGCGGGTGCACTGTTGACCGCAGAAATTCACGACTCTCGGAAGCCATCTCATCATGCACTTGCTAGTCGAGCTCTCGTGAGAGCACGTCTTCAGGAATGGCATCCCGCCATTGTCGATGCTACAGAGGTGTTTGTTGCTCTCCTCTCCCACCTGCTGTCGCTAATTTACGTCCAGTCCATCGAAATCCAGCCATCTGTCATTGGTTACATTGCAAAGAGTGTAGCCCTTGTCGGCAATGGGGAAAAAGACAAGGCATATCGGGCGTGCGACATCGCATTCGAGCGTTTCCATTCAACTCACGTTACCTTTGTCTTGTTGATGAAGGTGTGTATTCAATGCACACAACTTTATTGCCCTCAGTTACTCACATTCCCTAGGCTATCATCGTGTTTATGGCCGGACAACATGAAGACGCAATATCCCGCGTAGACGATCTCATCGATACGGTGCCGTTCAACTCAATATTCTACGTGGTTCAGGCACGTGCATAACGCGCTACTGCACAACGAATATCTCCGCTGACGTTTCTAACAGGCGTACATGTATCTCCTCCTTGGGAATTCGCGCATGGAGAGTCGTGACTATGAGGGTGCGATACGGTCGTTCGAGCGTGCACAAGCCCAAATGCGACCCTACCCTAGTCGAGCACTTTCTATGGTCTCACTGGTGAGCTTCCTAATGGCTATTTTGCAACATATCGAGACCACTTGCTAGCTTTGACAGATATCTGGATGGAAGTTTGAGGATCTTGACATCATGCTTCGACAGCGTCTTTGTGAAGTCCTGTATGCCGCGGGTCGCATCAAGGAGGCAGGCGAGTCTCTACTGGATTTAGTAAATACCGTCGACGAAGATGTCTATATGACCGGACCCATCCTTACCTGGGTTTCTGGTAAGTCATGCTACCCTGCTCCTGCGCTATGCATTCAACACTTCGCTACAGACTTCTTGCAACGATGTCTCTCCATCCCCGAAAGCGATGCTGACACATCCCTCCATTCAACATCTCCCACACCGCTCTTGAGGGAGTGGGCGAAATCAAAATTGAGAGGCGGTTCGTGGACAGATGCCTTGCTTGCCGCTCGTAATGTGAGTATCTCCTTTTTGAGCACCTCCGTGGGCTTGACACTCCGTTGGTCTGGAGTTTGCAACCCCGAGATTCACGATTTATTGCGCTCTCTGCGATGATCTCGAAGTTACCAATCACATAACGGATGCAATCGAGTGTTTCCGGCAAATGAACAGCGAATTGGTGGGGGAGACAAACACGCACGGCGAGCGGGCGAAATGGGCCGTAGGTGAGCGCTTGAGCGGTCACGCATCCAGCGTGTATGTGATTGATCCCCTCCAGACTTCAAGCAGCGTTGCGTTGATAAGCTGCAACACCTCGGAGACATCGCAGCGGAGGCCCAACAACACGATGAAGCCATCGCTCAATACACAACTGCATTGTCTCTAAATCCGCTCATCCCACAAGACTTATTCATGAAGCGAAACAAGGTATATATCACAAAGCAATCATGGGAGGACGCCATAGGTGATGCAAACCAGGTACGTCATTTTTATGTTGCGCAGGTCCGATCTTGTCGACGGCATCATCATTAGGTGATCACGCTCGACCCATTGTCTCCATGGGGTTACGAGAGGAAACACGCAGCCTTACACGGAGCAGGATGTTATGACGATGCCATAGCCGCATTCGAGACCATGCTCTTGAAGATATCGCAGTCGTCTGATCCAGAAATTCGTGGTGAGTTCATCGACACTGTACCGGTGTTTGTCTATTGATCTTGTCTCGCAGATCGTTATTGCAAATATGTCAATCCAGAACAAACGAAGGCGGCCATTCGCGTGGCCATCGAGAACGCCATTCGCGAATCCCCGCTAGTGCTCCTTAACACCGACTCCGGTCGTCTCCTCGACAAGTCTGGGCAAGCCTGCTCATTCGAATCACAACCAATCTTTCGGGAGTTGATCTCTTCCATGACCACACACATTGATCATGCCCACGTTGAGCGTGAAGTTGGGGAGTACTACCGTTATGCCACGTTTTCGCACAAGTGGGAAGTCAATGAACCCCTGTTCGAGAAAGTCATACGCATCGTGGTGTACGATCTCGAGGAGTCTCTCACTCACGACAAGCTGCAAATGTTCTGCAAGGTCGTGCGGGATTCTGGGTTCCATTGGGCATGGAGTGATACATGTTGTATCAACAAAGCAGATCACTTTGTGCTCCAAGAGGCCCTGGTCTCGATGTTCAAGTGGTATGAGGGCTCCGCCCTGACGATCGTCTTGCTCCGTGGCGTCCGCTCACCGTCGAAGCGCGGTGATCTGGTGAGGAGCATTTGGAACACGCGGGCTTGGACATTCCAGGAATACCATGCTTCCAAGGTGGTCCGATTCTACACTGAAGACTGGAAGCCGTACCTCAACATTGATATTCCTAACCACAAGGAATCACCCGAGATCATCTCGGAAATGGAGGAGGCAACCGGCGTATCGGCAAGAGCCCTGATGGCGCTCCGACCAGGTTTGGACGACATCCGGGAGAAGCTTCGTCTGGCTTCGACACGTCAAACGACTCGGGTCGAGGATGCAGCCTACTCGTTGCTTGGGATATTCTCGATGTCCTTTTCTATTGTATATGGCGAGGGGGACAAGGCACTCGGGCGATTCTTGGCACAGCTGCTCACGAGCTCGGGAGATACGAGTATCCTTGCATGGACAGGGCGACCTGGCAAATTCAACAGCTGTCTCCCTGCCAGTATTACTGTATTCAAACAGCTGCCGACAGCGCACATCCCACCGGCCCTCGAACATGCCGAAATGGACGGGATCACTGCCAGATTGCGGAGCTCTTCACTCAGTCCTACCTCAATCATGAGGTTGTATGATCGACTCAATGAGCTTCCTGTACCATCGTTCGTAGGACAGCGGATGAAACTTCCATGCCTCAATTTCAAACTCGGGCCTTTATCTCCTTCGCGGAGCAAGTCGAGCCGTGTTTTCCGCGCACAGACAGCTGTCGGGGTTGTGGTGATCAGCACCGAGGAGAATCTCTCTCGATCTGGTTCTCTGTATCTTGTTCATCCTTGGATTGACTTTCTGCTCGATCGACAGCCTGTTGGAAGTGTAGCAGAGATGATACCCGAAGAGAACACAGACGACCGGTCTGCGTCGACAGGCGAGTTGCCATTGATCCCTGGTCCTTCCGGGATCGCATCGGCAGCTCCGCAAACACGAGCGGGGTGGTTTGCTTCTCGCATTGGGCGACGATTTGCTGGATGGACCACCACCCCTCGAGACACAGTGTCTCTCCGCCCCCCTTCATTGTTATCACAGACGGAAAAACAGATGCGAGCACTCCAAGTCATCGCTCGGCTGAGACAACCATTTGGTGCACTGCTACTCACACCAAACCTCGGCAATGTGGCAGCATATAGGAGGGTTGCTGCGGAGAGTCTGATCACGGTGCAGATAGACGAGATCACGCCTACGATATTAGAGAAGCTGATAGACAGCGTACGCACGTTGGACGTTCTGTAATGATTTTCTATCGGTACACGATACTCCTACTTCGCGTTATCTTTCTCCTGCGTGTCTTTCCTTTCATCGTTACTTTTGTCACTGGTGTGCATTCGAGATTGTGCGTGCGCCGCGTGTTGGACCTTTCTCGTGGCCCTTTTAACGAATCCACCGTAAGTAGTCGATATACGTTGTTCTATCTCTCTAGATTTCGTTTTGGAACCGTCCTTTCAGGTTAATACATCTTCGTGGATCGGTGGTTCTGGCACCGGTGATGTGAGGTGGGAGGAGTGGGGGGTGAGCTCGGGCAAGGGTAGATCAATTTCAATCGGTGCTTAACCTCGCTAGCAGTAGAGCATGACAAATTGTGCTTCCATGTACAACCAACTAGTTCAACGACTAGTGAGGGCCTTGCCAGGCCTTGAGAACCATTTATAATATTCTCGTTAGTACAAGGGGATAAATAATCGAATCTTCGTCTCCGGCCCCCCACAAAGGGCTTATCCGTCCGAGTTCTAAGT
>JBBPQQ010000601.1:0-10757 GCA_038092595.1 Boletus subdepauperatus | reverse complement strand
GTCCACGGGCGACCTCGGCAGCGAATTCCTCGTCATCGATCCCGACGACGTGGCCGTGTCCGAGGGCGAGGGGGGCTCCTTCACCTCCGCCAATGCACCACCATAATCTGGCAATGACATGCGCGACGAAAACGATGCAAGCGAATCGCGCTTCTTCTCCTTCTGGTGGGTGATGAAGACGGGCATGGTGGCAGAGCGGCTGTTGTACGACATGTCTGGGTTGGAGCTATTGAGGGAGTGAGATCCGTGAGACTCGGCGAGAGTGAGATCAGAATTCAGTTTAACGTACCCATTGGCAGTCCATGTTCCGCTGTCGGAGATGGATCCGGTGGAGAGACCAACCCGTTTTGCGACTGACACCAACACAAGCTGGTAATTTCTTCTCGCTTCGTCCGCGAACCCAAAAAAGGCGAAGAAAAGGACCGCGCAGAGAACGACGAACCAGCGGCTCAACTCAACCGCAATGGCCTCTGTCGGATTCGCCTTCCACACATCAGAAGGGATTTGAACGACAAAACTAAAATCCCTATGGGCCCAGTCCCAGTTCACGTATGCCTGCACGGCATTCGTGGTCAAGTTGAGATAAATGATGTAGGATGACAGAGGAATGGTGCAGAGGACGTCCGTGCAAGCGAGACCCATGAGACGAAAATACCGGCTGGAACTCAGGTTCCCGTTGGTTGAAAGGAACTCCTTGAACTGGGCTCTTCGAATGGCGAGTTCACGAATAGTCCGGACTGCAAGATGCGATTAGAGCAACATCACGATACATCCTGAGCAGACGCACTGCAGTAAGACGCCGATACCAGACCAATGACGGTAGGCCAACAATAGAAGAGGGGGTACGCGGGCGGAGTGTTCCAAGTGAAGGGGGCGCAACCGACCTCCTCATAGATACTGAAACGGTAGGCTTGAACGACGGTGTCTAATGGCAGGTCAGGAAAAACCCTACTTGAGTCTGCTCGGTAGCACTCACGGAGAATCATTCCAAGAATGGGGAGTCCGACACCGATAGCCAGATCGATGATGACATCACGTCGCTTCTCCGCACGCGTCTTTGTCACGGATTGAACGGAGGCAATCTGATACAAGCGACGGTTTATGCATAGGGATGCTGCGGGGATGGCAAACGAGCTTCCAAGCATCAATTGGGTGGCTGCACGACTGTGGTTAGCAATATCAAAACAAAACGAAGGGACACGTACAGATGTCGCACCAGACTGGGGCCCTGTTGATGACGTCCGAATTCCAAACCACGGAATTGATGAATTGGTTCAAGCATGCCAAGCCCGTCCAAATCATGTACAGACAAGTGCCCGTGTTCCAGGCTGGGTGGCGCGTCAGGACGTGTACGATGTTACAGCACGATAAAGTTACCTTCAATATGCCAAGGAAGGGGAATCATGCATAACACGAAGCCGATAAAGGCGCAAGTGGAGAAAAACCAGTTCGGTACATCGGCGACCATCTCAGCACAGTCGAAGATGATAAAATTCGGGCGCAAGGGCTCGAAATGCTAGCAGTTCGATGATGGGTGGGTGAGTAAGGGACAGCTACCAATCGCCCTGGTAGCGTCTAATAAAGAGGACGCATACTTTGTACTCGGATTTGGGGGTCGCCTTGTCTCCGTGTAACGAGCGCAGATCTTGATGCAGGTGTTATCCACCCAATCTGGAAGTTCGTTTGTGGCCCAAAATAGCAAAGCGAAATCAAGTGTGCTTCGAAGGCCACCAAGGCATGAGAGCACATGAAACGATGCCCCAGGTTCCGTTTGGGCCAAACGTTACAGGGCACACTGCGAAGCACAATACGGCCACACCGGCCTTTAACGTCAGAGGCAAAAATCTGGGAAAAGTGCCATGGCAGTCATACGTGCAATCATGTCCTGGGTAGTTTGTACAAGAACTGCAATTTTGCTAAGACGACGACCGTTATTCCTGGATCCGAGCATAATCTATACGTCCAATGATTAAATTATTAACAATTCCCGCCCGGAGAAGAAGAGAATGCTTGCACTATTGGGATCCTTGATCTCACTCAACACCAACACCAAGTAGGCGGTTCCGAGTGCCAGTGATGACTTCCTTGAGACTGTATGATTCAAACTCCGATACGTCGAACAGGCAATGGACCGACTGACCATTTTGCACTTCCAGCCGCTCTACTATCGATGTGAGAATCGATGCTCCGCTCGTTAGACTCATTCATTTTCTTGGTTCGGTATACGGCAGCTTGGTCATGGGACTCATCGTCACATGTGCTCTCAGCTTCGATAGCCTTCAAACGCCGGATTTGACCCGACATAATAGCGCCATTGCTACTCGCCGTACCATTTCAGCCACAAACGAACTTCCAAATTTGGGCGTCACCTTGTACGTCGAAATGGGAATATGCCGACAAGCTTCATCTACAATGTATGTGCCCTCTTTATGAGACGGCATCGATCCGCTGGCGCTTCGATTCTGGTCAGCCCTGCAATGGGCCCGAATTTTATCATCTACGACTGTGTTGAAATGGTTGCCGATGTACCGAACTGGTTTTCTCTCCACTTATCGGCTTCGTGCTATGCTGCCATTAGACACCGTCGTTCAAGCCTACCGTTTCAATATCTATGAGGAGGTCGATTGCGTCCCCTTTACTTGGAACACTCCGCCTGCGTACTCTACAATTGCTGGCCTGTCGTCACGAACGGTATAACTCTGGTGATCCGCCAGGGCTGGTGAAGTGGCATGCGGCCCAAGCGGAAGAAGTTGGCAGCCGACGAGCGGAGGAAACTTCGAGGGCCGCAAACACTTCATGATGTTCCAAGAAGGGATCGCACTCTGGTAAAAGCTCAATTAACAAAGGCTCCAAGCAGCTTGAAGCTTATACAGACACCATGATAGAATACTAGGCGTCACTATGTCGGAGGTTACGGGTGTGAGGCTGTGAGTGCGCCGGAGAACAAATTGAAAGATACACGTTTGCGGCCACACGAATCGTCAGAACTGATGTTGAAGGCATGGTCATTCAAGCTGTATGTCTTATGTGCCCCGACGTGAGACAAGTTTGGAGACAAAGGGTCCTCTCACTGATCTCATGGAGCTCGCCAGGACTGGTCGGCCTCCGGCTGACACAGGCAGGTTGACATCTTTGCCCAAAATTAGGGAACAGTACGGCTCGCAATGGATAGCCTCATCCCCGTTGGCCAGCATGATGCCCCGTGACGTTCGGCGAGTTGATAATTACATCGAGTAGTCGTAATGGAGAGTCTAACTTGAACCTAACTTTGCCATACCACTGCCACTAGCATGATGGGACGGTTACTAACAGTTTCGACCTGAAGGCCCGACCACCAGGTCAGCAACGACCTCAACTAGAGTAATGCATCATACACCACCGCCTTGCCCGCAAAGGCCCACCCATGCTACGTATGCTACAAACGAGCGGCGCATCCATCATGCAAATCTACACGAAAGCTAAATCCGACAACCAAGGGCTACAAGGAGTGGAAGAACTGAAAGAGCGACGCGGATTCCCAACGTACACAGACACTTGAAAAAGAAAAAGCGAAAGAGAGGGGAGGGGGTTATCATCATCAGCATGCTTCTTTGACCACCGTCACATAGATCGCCTGGCGCCTCTCCAACCCGCACCCCGGGAGTTTACCGTAAAAGTCCGCGGTACACGATCTGACGTGCGTGGCGGGTTTCGCCCGGGGAAAGGGCTCGTCCACGTCGAACGGGCTCTCTTCAAGTCGCTCTAGGTTGTATCCCACGCCAAGGGGACGACGGGGAAGGCGAGCGGGGATCGACGTCGGTGTTCGTAGCCACGCGTCAGGAGGAAGAATAAACCAACTGGGATCGAAATTGGACTCGAGCGAGTTGTGCGACGACGCGATGGCTGAAGCGCGAGACGGGGACGCGAGGGGGGTCATAGCTGCCAGTGGGGCGATGGCAGAGATCACAACATCCTCTGGTGCGTCCTCGACGAGAGAAGGGGGACGTGATGGACCAGGTGTCGACGGAACAGACTTGTCCATCGACTGACCGTACGGAGTGAGCGTGCTAACGGACTGAATAACCAGCGACAGATCGACCTCCGTGATAGGGAGGGTTGGCACGGAGATGCTAGCAGACATGTTAGCAAAGATGGCCCCGATCAATGACTGCGCGTACCTTCTCGACGATAGCTCTGGAGTGCCTCGCCCGGGCATCACAGACGGACTCGGTCTTCTCAACGATTGCAGAAACGAGTGGACCAGCTTCCATCCTTCGCGCACGACTTCCACCCGACAGACAAACAACCCAAAGAACACGACCGACTGTACCACAGCCACTGACCATTCGATCTCGAGCACGGTCCGAACAGTATCGGTGATCGCCCCGGGGCCCCATACGAGAACCTCACTCAGATCCCTCGGCATATTCCCTATGGGGGCCAACCCTGGAGATAGTACAACCCACATCACAACAGCAAGTAAGATAGCAGAGAATACGGCTTCCAGTAGCGCCATTCCGACGAGCCGGAGGTACGATTTGCGCGTAAGAGAGGAGATCGAACCCCTCTTTTCATGAAACTGGACACCATGGACAAGGAGGTGACGCCAGGCAACCCCTGCGGTAAAATATAGGTGCAAAGTCTCGGCGTTGAGACAGGGAGGACAGAACGTACCAGCACAAACGATTGTTGCGACTGTTAGCAAAAGCGGGGGGATAATGACAAGAAAGATGGTCGCGGTGGTAGGGTAAGTAGCAGGTCGACAACCAAAACCATAAAATAGATCGAATCGGCGCGGTTGAACGATCAGGTCTACCAAACATGAGTGGAGGCGATTGAAAGATTCAGGGCGAATGTACGCAGAGACGTATACACGAGTGGTAACCCAAAGCACATTAGACACTCGAATATGATGCGTTGTCGTTTCGCTTGAGGTGTGGAGGTTTGACAAAAAGAAGCCAGGCGTTCAAGATGGATACAGATGGAGAGGCATGCCGCGGGCAGCGCAATACGCGAACCAGTAATAAACCACGTTGCTTCGGAGGGTCCCCAAGTCAGCACAAGGGATGGCGGTAGATATTGAGATAAACTTACAAATGTCACACCACACCGATGCTTCGATGTCAGCATCCTCGGCCCAGAGCAAGGCATCGACTGCGTATGTTAAATTCGTAACCGAAAGCCATATTCCAATGGCCACAGCGGCGATGTTGCGAGCGTGGAGATACCAGATGAGGGGCACAAGGCTTAATGCAACAGAAATGAAAGATAGGACCGGAATTTCTGGATACATCACGAAAATACACCGAGAAGGATCGAAGGGGTATCGAAAAGTGACAGCTTCCCTCGCGCCAGGGGATCATGCTTAAATCCCCAACCCCGTGTAGCGTGGTTCAACGCGGTGCCGGAATACAAGAGTAGCGCCACAACATTGATTGCGCGATAGCCCCATTCGGTCTGACAAACCCGCTTCTTCAGAAAATACAAGAGTGAAGTCATCGTTCCCCGGAAGCCTCGACAATGCCACAGCCCGAGGGACAGGAGTAAGTCCAAGAATAGCAGATATGAAAGCAATCACCTCATATGGAAGGTACAAACTATCCCATGAATTCCCAAGTTCTCCGGGTTAGAAGGCCTGAGTGTCGGCAAAAAGGATACTGATACACTCTTGAACGAACATAATAACACTGCAAAGATACAGTAAAGGGTCGATAGGAAGGTCCGAGAGCGTGCATGTTGCGGATACTTTATCATGAAGGAGTAGTGTAGGGATCTGCAGCTGGGAAACTAGGACAACGGCGCATGTGTACGGGGAGTGTATATTTGTCCTGCAAGGAGATAGGCGACTATGCGGCGGAGTGGGAGAGTCGCAAGGTCGCCAATACGTATAGCAAGACCAAGGCCTGGGATAATATGGAGGTAACGAGAAGACTGGGTGGAACACTTGGGCTGGAATGTGGCAACCTCAGGTATAGTCTCGAGTTTTATTGAAGTGCGGGCACGACCCATCTTCGGCGAAGACCGAGGGGAGCGGGAAACGTTACCCCGATAGCGGACCACGATCCATGTAGGAAGGATTGGAGACAAATGTTCGATCAATGCCGAGATAAACGTGGAGATTTGGTCCATGATTCTGTAGAGAGCGGGCCTGTCGGCACGAATCTCCATTCGTTCTAATAGGGCCTCAACGCTCTGCTCCAGTTTCGTCAACCTTCCCTCTACAAAAGCTTTTGAAACCTCTGCCTTCTTCTCCTGCCTACGCGTTGTTCTCTCCAGCAACTCGATTGCGGTGCCTACGTGCTCCATCATATCCACATTGGAAGATTCGGACTGTTTCCGTGAAGACCTGAGCTCGGCTTCCAGCTGTGCGACCCTGTTTATCAGAGCCTCCATTTTCTGAGTGTCCGAAGGAGGGTAGTGGATGATGGTGTGCAGGTCCGTGGTTCGTTCCCGAAGACGTTGAATGGCATGCTTCCACGGACGCATTCCAGTTGCCAGCACAAAAAGGGATAAACTGAACCACGACACAGTCGTTGGGCCAGCAAATGAGACCACGACCGTACGGAGGAGTGTCGCGCCAAGGAAAGGAGACAGTACGGATAAGGTGAGATAAAAGATCTCCAGCGTGTGCAGTTCGGACAAAGCGGCACGATGATACTTGTCCGCAGTGGAAGAATATTTTTGTGGGAAAGTATGAAGTGCACGGCGTGGTCTTGATGCCAGGTAAAGGTTCCAAGGGACTGAGATATTGTCATTCTCCACAGAGGGCAAAGAACGAGGGCGACAAGGAAGACCCACCTTCGATGATTTGGTGGAGGTAAAAGACGAGGAGAAGAATAAGGAGGATGTTTTTGACGTGATCGCTCCCAGTTAGCCAGTTTGCGATGGGAGAGAGCAGGGCGAGGACCACCGACAGGTCGAATTCATACCAGGCACGCTCATTGACGGCATCGGACAAGTCTGCTTCGGCTAGTTCTCCCGAAGACTGGGCTGGGGTCGGCGGGGGCGCCGATCCAGATGCAACGGGACTATCTGATTCTTCGCCGGCAGAGTCGACCTCGGAAGGGGAAGAGAAGTCTCCGGTGGGTTGCTCCACAGTAACTGTATGGCATTCGCTGTCGCTGAAGTATTCGGTGTCGCTCATAGAAGGCGACTTGAGATCGCCACGGCACCTCCGCCGCATGATTGAGCCGTTCATTCGTTCGCGTCGGACGAGGTGGTGGCCGCACAGAAAATCAGGGGGAACTCATCTAGCAGTACTTCTGGTCGGAGTTTAAAGAGTCATGCATGTGTTTAAGTAATAATTTCGAACGTTTGCAATGCCGGTTTGCAATGCAGACGGTGACAGTATTTGTCTAGGATTCAGACGGGTATTTTCTCACCACAGACTTGTATAGTGTTGCCGCGAAAACTTGCAAACATTGTGGTTTTGTTGCCGGCAGATATTGGAGACTTTCATGGTCCCCATGGTTTTCAACTCCTTACGTACATCGTACAAGGTCACAGCTTTGATATCATCGGGGGTGTCGTCCCACCTAGTACGTCTCCCTTCCCGCTATCACGAATCTTTACGTGCCACCCTCATGTCGCAGATTTCGCCTGTATTTTCTGGGGTGCGTGTTTTGTTCCTCGCTCGCAATATTGATGAGTTAATAAGTATTGCTCTTGTGCACTTCGGGCGTCGCCGCATTACTTTCGCCCGTCATCTCGTGCTCGCGCAGTGGTCTCTCGTTATTCCCGCCTCTTGCCGATGTCCATACTCGAGATGGTGTGGAACGTCTCCGTGACGTCGTTCTCTCTCTGGTTAAGCATGTCTTCCTGTCGCCCGTGGACTAACTGGGACGATGTCCATTGGAACTTCTCTCGGATCGATCTGCATCCTGCTTTGCTCACTCCCTCCCTCCATCGTTCCCAGCAGCTACTACATCCGCTAGTGGATCATTCCATCCTCTACCACCATCTTTGTTGCACTCATTTCACCCGGAAATGATGCTATCATGGAGCATAATGTTGCTTTTCTTGGTTCCGTCGCACTATTCTTCGCCAAAGCACTGAGGCCAAGGTCGTAGGCCCAAGCGATCGTGAGACTTGCTCCCCAGGTACTAACTACTTATCTAATTATCCATGCACACGGGTCCGCCGTGACCGGTCGATCGCCGACCTGCGCGAGTCTTCAAGACCATCTCGTTCCTAGCGCCCTTTCCGGAGCTCTAAGGAAGTGATTACACACCCGTAACCCGGGTGCTTCCTAGAACGTCTGGTTCGTGACTAGATCCTGTCCTTCGTGTCGGCGGAGTTTCTTGATCACATACAGACGTACTAATCCGGACACCGCTAGTAACAGCCTTGCAGTTCGTGATGCACAAATCGAGCCGAGAGATTGGGCGGCGGTCAATGGGAGGCGCGTTATATTAAAATTCATGCATGGCTATCTGCTAAGCATCAGAGATCGGTAAAAGAAAGCAGGATGCGATGCCCTACGAAACGACGCAAACCGTGCGGGGGCCGTTGTGATTCCTCGTCAAGAGATGATATCTCGCCCCCCATGGGGTTTGTGTGACCGGAAATTTTTGTTTCTTCAATCGTTTATCTCGTCCGTGTAGCCGTCCCTTGCGCACGCAGCCTCTTCAGGTCGTTCAACCGTCGCTTCGGGCATGGTCGTGCGCATTCTTTCGAAGATCTCTACTATCGCGGAAAATATTCCGCTCACAACACCTTCAGGTCGTCACCCGTCCCTTTGCGCAGGTGCCGCCCGCTGGCCATGCGCTGCATCCCCTACCTCATATCTGTGGCCATCCCCTGCACACCGCATCTTCATGTCGTCACCTTTCGCTACGACTCACACAAGTTTATACAAAAGGGGAGGCGCAATTTCCGAGACACCAACCGTGAATGTGTTTCGCAGTGGTCAAGTTTTTCTTTCAAGTTTATGGGGGTGGGTAACCTTGAGTAATCGATTTGTCGAGCCGTCCGAAGTCGAAAAGGCCCTTGCCAATGCCACCGTCGAAGTATCGTTCACCATTCATCATACCTATATCAAAAACAAAGACGAGTCGGTGGAGCAGGACTCGTTCAAAGCCAAGATCGAACAGCTACTGGTTCATATTGAAAAAAAAAAACACATATCGACCGTCGTCTCCAACCCAAGCCTCCCTACGAACCCATAAACTCCTCCCACAAACCACTCCACCCACACTGTCCCACCCTACGAAACGTGTCAAGCTTGATTGTTATCTCCGTCATCACCTCCGTCGACCGTGATCCCAACGCCGCGCTTGCCACTGGCAGCATTGTCGATCTATTCGTCATCACCTACTACCTTGGGGTCGGTTTGGCCATCCTGTACCGTGACTGCAAGGCTGCGTTTGCCAGCGTTGCCGATATCTTCTTCTCCAATTTCGCTGCGATACGGCTGGAAAGCTGCACCCGCAGCAAAACCGAGGCACAATGCGAAAAAGACGAGCGAGAATGTGATACGCATGATGAGGGGGTGCAAAATAACTTGGTGCGTCAAATCAAAGATTCCGCTGAAAGGCTCTGAAGGAGCTGGGAGGGTGTCGTTCAGGATGTCTGACTGTTTTTAAACCCTTGGGAAGCGAGCAGGATCCAAGCGAACTATTTAATTCAAACGACGTGTGTTAGTCACGGTGTCAGTAGGTGCATGAGTAAGTGGTCGTACCAATATTGCTTAAAGAACTGAATGAGATTGGATGGTCTCGAGAACCAGAAAAGCGGCGATAGCGCGACACCGACACCGGCGATCGTGACGGTGGCGACGGTGAAAGAATACTTCGTTGGGCGGGATGTCTGTTATGCGAAATCCCGAAGGTAACGCTGCAAGGAGAGGAGAGATTGTGAGGTTTACAGACAGAAATTCCTAGCTTTATATGCGTAGGGCGGTAGTCAGGAACACGCGGAAAAAACAGGTTCCTCTACTCCGTACTAGGATACAGGAGCCGGGGACGGGAGGGGACGGCGGGCCACTGCAGGTAAGTTCAGGGCTGTAAGCCTACTGAAACTGACATCTCAGGCTCTACAGGAGGAGTCGGGGACGCCACTGTTTTGAGTCCATACTTAATCCAGCTATCAGTATTCTGTACGTTTCCTTCATCTCAACCTCGTCCTAATCCCAGCCTATCTCACTTATTCCTCAGGAAATAGCGTGCATTTACTGTGACGCAGATCGCATCATGCGATATGTTGTGCTCATCTCGGTGCTTCCCCTACCATGCAGTGACATCGAAACCCCTAAGGGAAGTAAAATCAATCACAATGAGTGCCGGTGGCGCTGATTGACAGGGAGTCGGGACCACTGTCCCAGATTCTCTTGAAAGCGCGGGGTCGCCGGCAGTTCGGTCCCTGTTGTCCACCCCACCCTGTCATGCTCCACAGGCCGACGTCCTAAGTTTCAAACCGTGCTCCCCCCCGCCACGTACACATCGAAACTCCACTGAGGGAAGTAAAATCGATTATGAGGAGTGCCAATGGCTGATTCTCTTGTACAGCGGTCTGTATTCACTATTTCCCTAAATCTTGACGGGAAGTCACCCACTGTTTCAAGTCTTTGATATTCACTCTCTATAAAAACGTTGCCTCGGGTAATTGTGTCCATCTCTCTATATAAAGAACTTTGCCTCGCTGATAATTGTGGGCTCGTTTTCGATGTAGCGGGGCGGTCGGGCCGTTGAGGGACGTGCGATTGCCGGCCAACTGTTGGAGTGACACGAGATAAGGCTTCAAGTTGTATCGTCGGTGCCTGTTGTCCGACCATTTTTANG
>JBBPQQ010000600.1:0-10760 GCA_038092595.1 Boletus subdepauperatus | reverse complement strand
TAGTGGGCCGGCGGGAGTAGTGGTCGGGGATTTGTTTCGCAAGCATTCCGAACAGGCAGGGATGTAGGATTGTAAGAGGTCACGATGCATATTGGGCCAGTAGTATGCATTCCGTAGGACGGCGTATGTTTTCTCTCCGGCGAAGTGACCGAGGACGTCGTGGGTGAGGTGGAAAATCTTTTCGCGCAGGGTGTTGACACGAGGAATGACAAGTCTGTCGGAGAGGTAGAGCAGACCATCGTGTTCGACAAGGTTTGGGAAGGAACCCAGCAGGCTGAAGAGTCGCCGACAGTAGGGGTCTTCTGTGTAGCCACGTAGAATGTCGAGAACAAGGGAACGATCAAGGTTGATGTGCAGGGAGGATGGGTGGGAGTCATTGTTGTCCGGAGGAAGGGCGGCAAGAGGAGCTGCCATATTGATGGCATTGATGAGAGTCACTGTTTCTTTGGGATCTTCTTCTGGTGTGTCGGAGGGCAGGTCCGTGCGGCTTAAAGCGTCCGCAACAACATTACGATCTCCCTGGAGATAGCGAATGGAGAGATCAAACTGTGACATGTATTCTTGCCAACGTGCCTGACGACGGGAAAGATCGCGCTGTGTGGGAAAGTTTTCTAGGGTACGGTGGTCAGTGTACACATAGACATGAGCTCCAAGTAGCTCGATGCGCCATTTTTTGAGGGCCTTGATGATCGCGAGCAGTTCCTTTTCATGAACAGGGTAGTTGAGTTCAGCACCATGAAGCTGGTAGGAATCAAAGGCTATGGGGCACGCTGTTTCCCAAGTTTCACCCCAAGAGAGAATTGCGCCTGTGCGGTAATCGGAGGCATCGCAGGTCAAGAAGATCTTGTCACCTGGATTGTCATGGTCAATAGTGGTTAAGCAATGAGGGCTAATGACAAGGTCTTTTAGTGCCTGAAATGCATGCGTATGTTCATCAGTCCATATCGGGAAGTGGCGTTCAGCGTCCTTCATGGTGAGCGGGGTGAGGATCCGAGTATGTTCCGCCACCTGAGGAATGTGATCAGCTAGGAAGCAGACGAGGCCAAGAAAGGAGCGGGTCTCATTCGCGGATCGTGGTATTGGCCATTGGACAATCTTTTCAATCTTTTTTGGGTCTGGTTCCACACCTCGAGCAGAGATCCGGCGCCCGAGGAAGTCAACTTCCCACAAAAAGAGGGATGTCTTTTTGAGGGAGCAAAAAAGCGTCGCCGCACGGAGTGCATCTAGTACTTGGCACACATTTGTTTCGTGTTGTTCAATAGTTTGTGACCAGATAGTGATGTCGTCTAGGTAAACATGGCAGCATTTCCCAATAAGGTGGTGCAGCACAGCTGTCATACGGCGCTGATGAAAGGCGGGGGCATTTCGGACACCCATGGGCATGACGGTCCACTCATACAGGCCAAAAGGTGTTAGGTTGGCCGTGAGGTGAACATCGTCGGGATGTACGCGGGTCTGGAAAAACGAATTGGTCATATCCATTTTGCCAAAGATTTTACCTTTAGCACAGTCACGAAGGATCTCATCAATGCATGGGAGAGGGTGGTTATCTGGGACAGTGTTAGTGTTTAACTGGCGGTAATCATTTACCCAGCGAGGTAAAACAGTTGGGTCCGCTTTTGGAATAATAAACGCTGGTGATGCATGGGCACTTGATGATGGCCGCAGCCGGCCTGCTGCTATGTGCTGGTCGAGCAGTATTTTTCATGCTGCATGGTACTTCTGTGGGCAATCATATGACCTGGAGCAGACAGTTTTGTCAGCATCCTTAAGTTTAATACGGAAAAGGACATCATCTGGTAATGTTTCCATGTGGGGGATGTCAACTGGGAAACGGTCGGTGTATTCCTTTTTGATCGCGCCATCTCGTCGGCGTAGGTCTTCGAGGGTTGCCAGTGTAGCAATATGTAGTTTGATGGCAGCCACCATGTCGACCTCTTTGACAGGTTCGCACTCTTCGTCAACAATGTCTTTGAGTTCGGGTAAAATGTATTTGAGCTCGTCAGCCACCATTCGTCGATAGTTGGACACACGTTTTTTAAGGTCTTTATTTGATTGAGAGGAGGTCGCAGTTGACCAGATTGGCGGTGGGTGCAAAAGGTCGTAATTATCGTTTTTGGCAATGCATGTACGGAGCTCGTGATCTATGACAATGCAATTATGTGAGAGAAACAGTGCACCCAGAAGAAGTGGCGTGCATAGGTTTGGCGCGAGAAGTGCGTGTACAGATTTTGAGCGGCACCGCTCATCTAAAGACAGGCACGACAATTGGACATAATGCGTTAACAGAAAAGGGTCCTTTCCCTCCCCTGACATAGCCATGGTAACCAGCATCGCACGAGGCAAGGCTCGAATGTGCAGACCAAGTTTGGACACAAGTTGTTCATCAATCAGAACTAGTGGTGAGCCATGGTCAATAAGTGCATTTACGCGGATGGGGGAGGAGGTGGCAGGGCCTGACAGAAGGCATGGCCAGGTTAAATGGGGAACAGATAAGGAGGCAATGCACTCAGGTTCGGAGTCAGTGCCGTCACCGAGAACGGCGGATGGCATGACAATGCCGTCGTTGGTCACCTCTTCAACCAATGCGACGGCTTTGGTACATGGGGCAGTTAATCCCGTGGTTTTGTTGTGTTGGCGGGAGACTTCATCAGCAGTCAGAGTTTTGTACGAGCTCACATCAGGGAAGCCATTGGGGCATGCATTTGCTCGGTGACCTGCAAAAAACTGTCGGCATTTTAGACACCCATCATTGTCCATAAGGAGACGGCGTTCGTCTGGGGTAAGCGCCGCAAGCCAGGCAAGGGAAGAGGTCGTGCGTGTGGTGAAACGGGATGGAGGCTGCGTGGCGTGGGTGGAGCGCGGCTGGGAACAGGAGTCACGAAGCATGGCGTCGAAGAGTTGGCGCTGTCGACAAGCATCATTTTCGCGTTCCTCGTCGAGAAGTGAGACCTTTTCGAGCCAGGTACGTAACCTTGACTATCTTCTATACAAGGGGAAATGGGTCCACAAGGCATCTATTTGTTGACTTATTCTCAACAAAGATTTCTCTGCCAAATCATACAATTGGCTCTTGTGTGTCTGTGGGTTCACTCCAGTCAAAAAGCTGAGCAAGATACCTCAGTTGCTCTCTGCTTCCAATATAGACTCATTATTCATTGTCGGCAATCAATTCATCACTCTCACCTGTCTCAGTGATCACACAACCTCTCTGGTACTAGTCTGCTCAACAAATATCCGCAACAATGGAGTCTCTCGCAATGATATCAACATTAGGACACTACAAGAGAATGGCTTGAAGATCAAGATATCTGGCAATATACTTTTACTTGTCCCTTCCGAGTCCAGTGAGCTGGAGTTCTCCTGGATTTGGACTGGTGCATACCTCAAAGTGGCATCATCTGTTCCTGGTCTAGACATGACAACTTGGAAGGTTGTTGACCTTTTAACCATTGGCTCATTGATTGAGCTCATCAACCCTGAAGTTGTCACCACATCGACATACCTTGGGAAAGAGATGACAAAGGAGATCAACACATATGACCTAACATGATTGCTCAGCCATGAAGCACTTCAAGTGGCAGTGGATCAGATATGGGCATGGATACTGGATAAGAAGATCCCAGTGTCTGACATTGCATTGGTTTGCTTGAAGGCAAGCCAGGAGTTTCCATATTGTTTGAAGGATGGTAAGTTGTTAATTGTTATGATTGCTTCTTTTCCTTCATCGTACTCTTTCTTTGTTTATCTTTTCTTTTTGTCCTTGTTGATTCCTCGCTACCTACCCCCTCGGACTTCTATCTCCACCAATCAGTTCTCTCGCACCGATTACATAGTTCCTTTTACTCATCATTTCATCATGTTCTTTCCCATTCTATGATAACACATCCCTTCGATTAGGGCAGGCGTTACTTGGTCCGTGTGCATTACTCTTTTCTTATATAAACTATCGTACCTCCCATATTCTCTCTCTAACTTTGACATACTCAATCATCTTTTGAATATACCAAGGTCTTAGCTCATCATTCTTGGATCTCTCTTAGTCTTCGTCATACTATTGAGTTGACGCTCCCTTGAAACCTTTGAAACCCTGGCGTCCGTTTTGACGCTTGACCCCTTGAAGGACGACCCTTCAGGCGAACTAATTTCAATCGAGTCTATGCTCATCCCTACCCAGGCCAAGTGTAACATTAATGACCCTCGGTTTCATCTCATACTCACAGACCATCACTGTCTAGGCTTACCAGGTCTCTGTTGTGATGGAGTAACATCTCAGTTGTCAAACACGAACCTGGTCGCAATCATCTGCCCACAATGCAATGAGTCAACCAATGACATCTGCTCACACATGGGTGCTCATATTCTCCAAGCTGTCCAAGGGATTGAAGAGACCTTGATCTCACCTGTCGCTCACCTGTCACCATGCAGGTTTTGTGGTCACTCTCAAATTGAACACTCAGACTGCACAGTCAAGCTCAAGGTTACTTCATCACATGGTATCAAAATGCATACAGACTGCCCCTCCAAGGTTTGGATCAAGTTTGCATATGCAGACAAGGGTTCAAAGAAGTGCCCCTGTCACAATGTATTTGTCAGTTGTGTCCTCTCCTTCCGTGCACCAAAGAGATAGGTTGGCAGCCTGCTGTTTGAAGGTACAACATGGAACAGCACTTCAACCTTGCTCATCCTGAATATGCCCACCCTGGAAAGCTTTTAATCTACCTCTTTCAAGCAATATCATCCCCAGCATCATCGTAGACTCTTGTGAGGAAGCCAAGTTTGGAGTCCCTTTTTGTTCCCAGTTCACCCACATTCAAATCATCAGAGAGGATGAAGCTGTGCCCACCTGTGAGAAGTGAGTGACCACCAATGCCAATAACACTGCTAGTTTGTCTTTAGTGAGTAAATATCCTTACATTAAGTAGCTGTGTTCTTCAAGTCGTCCTGTCTGCATTCTGTGGCATGTTCATTATCATACAAACTGTCTCATTGCCAAGCTCATTGCTACTGGATTCCTACATGAAATGCTCAAAACCTTTTGTTTATGTCATACAATCATATTCCCATTTATTTGTTGCTACTTTGCTGGGTCGTGTATGCCTTTGAGCTCATTTCAAAGTGTTTTGTATGCTCTCTGTTGTGGTGGTGTGGTGTCCAGAGTCTTAGCATTCACCTAAATTGGACAATTCCAAGTGTACACTTGACCTAGGTAAGGACAAGCGTAAACTCGATTGAACAGAGTGCTCCCTATGGGTCGTCCTTTAGGGGTTCTGGTGTCAAGATAGACACCGTAGGTTCGAAGGTTTCAGAGGAGCATCGACTCAATAGTATGACGGAGACTAAGAGAAGTCCAGAAGCAGGGAGTGATGACCTTGGTATATCTGAGGCAGTATTGAGTAGGTCAAAATTAGAGAGGAACTACAGGGAGTATGATGGTTTATATAAAGGAGGAGAATGCACACAGACCAGGTAACACCTGCCCTAATCAAAGGGACGCGTCATCATAGAATGAGAAAGATCATGATGGAAACGATGAGTAAGAGGAACTATGTAATTGGCGCAAGAGAACCGATCGGTGGAGATAGGAGTCCAAGGAGATAAAGGGGAATCGACGAGGATGAAAAGAAAAGGGTGAACGAAGGTAGAGCATGTCGAGAGAAAAGAAGCGATCATAACACCAAGAAAGCTTTTTTGCGTGACAAAATGTACTATTTATGGCAAGAGTAATGTGTTACTGGGATGGTGGTGGGGCCATCAGAGAGCTGGGGTTAGTGTCTTCAACTTTACTTTCCCTGTTCTCTTGGTTGGCTGCCTGTTTTTGTCACCTTGACCATGGTGGAGATTATCTTAGAATACAAATGAACTGAATTTTCGGGAAAACTCCAAGCCACTCATAATATTATGCGACATTATAATCTCTCATGACAACATAGCACACTTTATTGCAGCTGATTGTAGCTACAGAATGATGCAATGTAATCTTGATCTCATACACACTAGCTGTTACGGCTCTATACGCCTAACATCATCTTAACAGACTTAGTCGTTTTCCCTTTTCCTTCTTATCTTATCAGATTAACATATAACAGCCACCCTGTTCCCATGCTTCTCCTTTCATTTCATCCCCATGCCTCATGCACTTCTCACCCTATTCATCTCCATGCAGTGCATGGCTATGTTCTTCTTTTCTTTTCTTCCATTCTGCTACCGCCGTGCGGTTACCTCATGTTTCACTTCATTTCCATTTCATGGCTATGCTTGATGCATGCCACTACCTCATGCCACTGGATACCGGAATATTCTAGAACACTCATCGGTAGATCTGGTATAAACATGTACATACATATGTAGTAGTATAAAAGGCTGCAAGTGCCAGCCAGAGAACTCCAGTCTAGTTCTCTTGGTTTTTCCCCTCCTCAGCCAGAGAGATCACCTCCAGAACCGATTGCTAGTGCCTTCAGTCTGTTTCCCTTAGTCTTCGACTCCCTAGAGTCCCAGTTGACACTGAGACCTTTTGGGTTGTTTCACCACATAGCAAGAAGAATATCCATTTTCACTATCAAAGTACATTTCATCTGCATAGCTGGTTATATCATCGAATGGTACATTAGAATTCCATGATACCATTCCAGATGCCAGGCCATGTTTCCACATGCTGTCAGCATTATGATTGTAACTCCAATAGAAACTTTCACCATGTTTGTCTACCTTGGGTTGTCATATATGTCCTTTTTTGGTAGACTGATTTAAAAGGACATTCTGTGAAAAGATGTGTTTGATTGTGCCATGAAGGAACTTTCCATACCATCATCACTTTCATCCCAATCAAGTATTTCCTCATCGTCAATCCTTGCAATAGACAATTCTCCTGGTTTACCAAGGAAGAAAGAAGAAATGGAAGGTAATCCTTCCATTTTGATTGTGACATCAGAATCATTGTCACCAATGTCTGGTTCATCCAGAATAATGGCCTCATCGGCAACATGAGTTTCATTGGCTTTTTCTTTACCCTTTCCTTTGCCTTTACCATGGCCTTTGCCTTTCTTCTTATTGTCCCCTCCAGAACTCTGGTTACCAGTGTTCTGTTGCATCTTCTGTTGTTTCTATTTATTCTGGTTACCAGAATTTCCAGTACTTCTAGATTTCCCGGTAAGTTTCCAACAGTTCCCTGTTTTGTAGGAAGTCCCATAACAGATTTTACAATGCTCAGAACTAGCCTTTTTAATAGTTTTGGCTTTGTTCAAAGATATGCAATTGGCTAAGGAAGTGTCTTGTCATTGCAACTCAGCAAGGATGAAACAACCCAAATGGTAACCAGCGTCAACTGGTACTCTAAGGAATTGAGGAAAGAAGTATGCACCGAAGGCGCTAGCAGCCAGTTGCGGAGGTGATCTCACTGGTTGGTATGGGGGAAAACCAAGAGAACTAAACTGGAGTTCTCTGGCTGGGACTTGCGCCCTTATATACTACTACATATGTTTGTACCGATTTGTACCGGATTTACCGGTGACTGTTCTAGAATATTCCGGTATTTAGTGGCATGAGGTAGAAGTGTGCATCAAGCACGGCCATGAAATGGAAGAGAAGTAAAACATGATGCAACCGCACGGCGGTGGCAGAATGGAAGAACATAGCCATGCACTGCATGGAGATGAATGAAGTGAGGAGTGCATGAGGCATGCATGTGAAGTGAAAAGAGAAGCATAGGGAACAGCGTGGCTGTTATAAGTTAATCTGATAAGATAAAGAAAGAAAAACAACTAAGTCCGTTGGAATGATGTTAGGTGTATAGAGCCATAACAAAGGATCATAGGAATGATATTGTCAGGAGTGAAATCCATCATACCAATGGTATGAACGGTGGTTGTGACGAGGTTGGAGTAGTTATCTCCAAGTCCAGTACAGATCAACATGGTGCAAAGGTTGTTTGGGAGGTCGAGTCCTGCGCCCTTAAGACAAGCAAATAGGTCAACAAGGTGAGCAACCTCAGCTGAAACATCTCCCCCCCCCAAGCGCCAGTTCATGATTTTCCTGAATAGATAAAATTGTCTGGTTGGTCCAGACATGGCATAAAGTTTAGCAAGGTTTGCCAAAGTAGTATGAGAAAGGGAATCAAATGCTGTGTTATGGGTCTTTGCAACGCTAATATGAAGGTCTTCCTTTATATGAAGCGAGATAACACCAAGTGCCTGGTAATCTGAGTTGAACCAGGTGTTCTTTGCTTCATTGTTATCTGTGGTAGGGTATTTGGATGTTCCGTCTGCAATACGCCAAACCTTGAGCATCATCAAAAATGATTGGATAGATTCCAACCAAGTGGGATAGTTAGAGGTGCCTTCGAGAACGAGAACTTTGCCAGCAAGACTGCCAGATCCAGAGTCTTTGAAAGAAGACATGTTTCAAAGTCTAAAGAAAGCCAAGAATAATGAGATCAGTAACTGCCAGGTTTGTACTGGTAACCATAAAGGAACCAAGAGGAGTAATATGAGATGAAGGTGGGACATAAGATGAAGATTCCTCATTGCTATCTGAGTCATTTTCTGAAATAGATGTGTCACAGTATGTGGTAAAGACGCTTTCCTTTTCAATGTTCATTTCCATTTCAAGGGAAAATATTTCATTGAAATAATGTGGGTGTTACGCAAGACATACTGTCGAGGACGTCGAGGATAAAGTTACCTAGAGGAGGAGCTCATGAAGAGTCACAACGTCTCTAAGTATCAACCTTAGGTGATGAAGGTTTCTTGAGAGATACACGAAGGGCACTCGAAGGGAGTCCTGAGGGAAGAGCACACAAGAGTATGCTAGATTGTGCAGAACAAGTGTAAAGATATAAAGTACAGACAAGTCTAGTATATAACTTGGGGACGCATCATCAGGGAACGTCGGAGAATGTCAGAGAATGATGAGTAATAAGGACTACGTACTAGGCATGAGAGAGCCCAGCGGTGGAGATAATGTCCAACGGGAATGAAGAACAAAAGATAAGGAATATCCCCTTCCGGTAGTAAAGATGAACGGTGTGGGGAAGTCAAAGGACACACAGTTGAGAATGAAAGGGATGTACAACAAGCAGCAGGGAAACGTAATCGTATCTACACATCCCAAAGAGGATGTGGACCCGTTGAAAATAAATGAAGAGCAAAAGGTTATGGAAGAGGAGAAAAATCATAACATTACCCCCTTTGTACCATTGAGCCCCAGGTTCAATCAACACTCCTTCAAGTGGGATGGGAGTGAGCAGAAGAGGTACCTGCATAAATGTGCATTGCCTGCTCAACAGAAAGCGTCTCAATTGGACAGTCGTCCGCCACGTGCCCATGTTGATTACAAACTGCACAAGTTTGGACCAGACAGAAACGAGCGGAATGTCCCCATTAGCTGCAAAAGTTGCATTGGGTAGTAAGACAGGATGAAGGGGAGTGTCCAGGAGCCGATTGACGACAATGGGGGCAGATGTAAAGGGGGCAATTTTCTCGATAATGACCAAGATTGTGACACCGAAAGCACTCGGTGAGGGCAGACATGGGTCGGCAACGGATAGGGACGTGGACAATCCGAGTGGGGGCGGAGAGGATCGGTGTTCCATCGGGAAGAGACTGAAGAAAGGACTGGTTGAGAGCCAAAACTTCCTTGTCAATTCCTCCATATTCGGACTCGGATTCTACGGCGGTGGGAGAGGAAGCGCCAGTAGAAGGAGGGGAGAGGAGAGGAGACACAGGAGGGTGGATGGAGAGGATATAGTTTCTGACAGGGGAGAAATGGGGACAGGCGGTGGAGAGATGGCTGCAGGAAGCTCAGTTTGCTCTAAATAAAGGTTACGTTCCTCAAGAGTCATGGTGAGGAACACTTGTTGAAACATGGGGTATAGGATTTTGGAGGGGACACGTTCGACGAAGGTGTGGAAACCATGTAGGTGAAGGATGTTGAGGATGCGTCCCAGTAAGGTGTTGAGAGAGGTGCGGAGTGGGATGCCAAAGGGTGCGGGTAAGTTACTGGGGGCGGATAAGGCATGGTACCGTTGTGTGGAGGAGACCAAATGGAATAGGCGAATCAGTTCCTGGCAAATCAAGTCTTTGTCATAGAGAGGGAGGTCCTTTACAGCGCGGAGGGTGATGGGATTTGCGAGGATGCCTGTGTAAAGCAAATGGACTGTGTAGTTGGGAAGCAAAGTGGGTACCACACGTTGTGAGCGCAGCAGAGAAGTAGAGGAGAAAGAGGATAAAGAAGAGGAAGAATGAGATGAGGAAAGAAACAACATATTGGTTATCAAAGAGTAAGCGTTCAAAATACATTCACTAGGGGGGTACTTCACAAAGAGACACTGCTTCCCAGGAAGAGAGAAAGGAGAGGAAAAGATGAAAATCAAGCGAGATGGTGGGAACATTTATATTCAGAAAGGATGAGAGGGGAGTGTTGGAGATTGCTCTCGGGTTCCCACGTATTTTCGGATGAGGGGTATCCTTTCCATGCGGTCAGGTACAGTTGTCGTCCAGGGGATCCATTGTGAGAAACAATATGATCAACTTCATATTCTTCTTTGTTATTAATGAGGTCAGGTGGGGGCTTTGTGAAGGAGGGACCATGTGCTTTGGTTTGCTGATAAGAAGATAGAAGTGAGGTGTGGAAAATGTTGTGTATTTTCCATGTGGGAGGGAGTTGGAGTCGGTAGGAAAGAGGTGATAGTACCTGTGCAATTTCAAAAGGTCCATGGTGTTTAGGTGCAAGTTTCTTAGATGGGTAGGATAATCGGAGATTGG
>JBBPQQ010000599.1:0-10761 GCA_038092595.1 Boletus subdepauperatus | reverse complement strand
CCTTTTCCTCATGTTACTTACATACTTAGTCTATGTTCGGACACGTATCGGTAGATTCGGTACAATCATGTACAAACCCCCCAGTAGTATTTAAGGCCTAAGCCGCCGCCAGAGAACTCTAGTCTAGTTCTCCTGGTCTTTCCCCATAAAGCCACCAGATAGCGACTCCTGATCCATTGCTAAGTGCCTTGGACAGCACCTCTAGTCTCAGTTGCCAATAGACCGCGCAGCTAAGTCACCTTCGACAGTCACTTTGACTAGTGTCCTTGCCCCTAGTTGGATTCCCTAAAGCACGGTAGACCGGCTTGTTGGGTTGTTTCATGGTGGATGACTGGGGCACCTTGGGAGCTCCATTGCTCTGTTTAGTAACAAGCTTGTCTGATGTAACACTTGTCCTATGTGTTGCCCTCAGCAACTGCATTCTTCACAATCTCTCCTGTGCAGGATGCCATATTGGCACAACCAATTTCAATCTTCTTGTAAAGGGTCTTCCTTGAGTTCTGGAAGATCAGGTTCATTGTGCATCATTGCACATTGGATGATATGTTCATCTTTGGATGACTCCTCATTCTTGTGCATCACACCCAAGTATGCAACTGGTCTGTTGTTGTTGTTGAGTTCGCAATCACCCTTGACATAGAGGATCTGTTCCTCATTATTTGTATCTTGGACAGGGTTCTCATCACCCTCAATTTCTTCCTGGTTTTCCACTGTGGGTTCCTTGTTGTTGTGCTCAATTTGCTCAACTTTTTCTTGGACAGTTACCTTGTTCTGATTGGACTGTATTTCAACAATGAAGAGCCATGGTATCACCTTTGGATGGCTTCCATGTGCCTTATCTGGGCAATCATTTGCCATATGACCTTCTCTCTTGCATCCCAAACAGTAGATGCTGTGTAGAAACCTTTGCCCTGGTTACCCCTTATTGGGGCCCTGGCCTTGTAGTTCCCTTTTCTGGGGCTCATATGTGCCCCTTGACTCATGTCTCTGGTTACTCCTCTGTCCAGACCCTTGTAGCCTTGATTAGTGATGGTAAAGGGTATTTCCCTTCTTGAAATATCAGGGTTTATCCCCTTGGTTCCTTGTGAGTCCCTCTTGACCTTTTTTTCATATGATTGGGACTTCATCTGAGGCTTTGTCTAGGAGGACTTTCCTCCAGGATTAATACTATGCCTTGTTAGAAGGCTAATAGCCTTTTGTGCAGTCTCAATTCACTGCACTTCTTCAAGGAGTTCATCAATAGTCAAGTACTCAGTGGATATCCCACACACTTTAAAAATACTCTCTACCAGCAAGTGGAGGGGCCCATGAATATATTTCCTTTTGAATGAATAATTGTCTGGAGGTTGTACCATTGAGTATGCTTGACAGCATAAGTCATTATATGTAGAAGGCAAGGCTCCCTTCTTCAAGTCATATCTTGTCCAATTGTATTGATTTGGCAGCATTCTGTGCTAATCCCTTGTGGATGGAGTGCTTGAATAGTCCACATATTAGGTCTTGAAAGGACCAAAAATAGACCCTATGGTCCAGATATTCAATCTCCTGGCCATACCATTTGGCAGCTATTTCATCCAGAAATAGTCCAATATAGAGGACTCAGTCCTTGTTCCAGACTGGTCCAGTTATCTTGAATGTACGATATACAGTGCTTCAATAATTGACTGACCCAGTCATCAAACTTCTTGAAGTCATCTTGTCCTCCATATGTATCTGCTAGGTTTCAGTGGGCATCACCTTTATCTCTGGTCCTAATTCAAACACATTATCTTTTCTTTTGGGGGTAATTGGTACCCCTTGGAATGGTTGTTCCTCAACCTTAATTGTTGGTGCTTCATCTGGGCTGCTAGCCCTACTAGGATAGCTCCTGACATTGTTAGCATCAAGTGCTTCCAGCATTCAATTAATAGCTATAGCTTGTTGCTGTCCAGTGTTCCCAGGTTGACTGTTGGGCCCTTCAGGCCCATAATATAACCATTGGTGACAAATTTCATCCAGGAATTCAGTTACAGTTGCCAGCACCATTTGCAGATCAAGGAGAATAACTCTTTCCTCTGGGCATTTATGCCCTTAGGCTGGTCTCTCAAAGGTGTTATGCCTTCTGTGTATACCTGCATGAGGGGACTTTCCATCCTCAAGCAGGAGGTTGGGTTGTTGAAGACCCTTGAGCTCTCATGCTTTGTCTGTTGGGGAGTTGATGAACTCAACGAGTCTATTAAGATCTCAGTTATTCTGTCCAAACTCATGTCAACGTTACTAAGCATCTGGGAGAATGTTAGTTCTCCAGGCATTGAGGGGTTGGCCTTGGATTGAGGTTTTTGACTGAATAATTTGGCCTGTCAAGCTCTCACTCTTTTTTGTGACCTTTTTGATGGTCGTGTCTCATTATGGGGGTCTTTTGGGGACTGTTGTCCATTATCTTTTAGAGGAGGTTCTCCCTTACCTCCTGGCAGTATTCCTGCTCCAATTTGCATTTGGCTATATGTTACTATGCAGCTCATTGTTGTGAATTGAAGTTTTACCCACCCCAAAAATTTATAAAGGGTTGATTTACCCAGTTGAGTACTTAAGATCACTCAGGCAAAGTAAACCATTATCAGATTCACCAATGATTCATAAAGTACAAGATAAAGTAAGATGAGGGTGGTCATTAGGACCACCCTCCTTTTTGTACTATGTTACGGGCACATGTGATATAATATTCACATGTGCCAGTATGCTACTCTATACTACTTTGGGGCATTAGGCCCCTAACAATTGGTGTGGTGGGCTATCAAGCTGGTCATTGCATTCAAGTTATTGGATTTCATGCAAAGATACAAGGATACCCTTTGACTCTAGTTAGAGGGGAGGCCTTGCTCTGAAAATAAGTGGAGCTGGGTCTTTTCAGGAGTGACCATGCTGACAGAGTATTACAAATTTTCTCCCCTTTTCTAGTGTCTTTCTTCTTACTTTTTCTTGTGGTATCCATGTCTTCCTTGGTATGTGTTGCTACAATTACATCTCACTCCTCCTAGTCATCCATTCATTTCATTCTTATGTTTCTTTTTGTCCTTTAAACTCATCTCATCCTGTTCCACTCTACTACCAAAAGGGAGTATCCCCTTATCTTTGCTATCTTGTCACCTTGGACACTATCTCCACTGATTGGTTCTATCACCCAATTACGTAGTTCCTATTACTCATCATTCTCTAGTGTTCTCCCTTCTTCCATGATAATGTGTCCTTCAGTTATATAGCATCTTTTTTGTACTTGATTCCTTGCACTAGTTCTGTGCAATCTAGTATGTTCTTGTGCTCACATCAAATGTCCCTTTGAATCCTCTAAGTCCTTCACATCTGTTGAACCCTAAGAACCCTTGTCCTTGAAGTCCTATGGAACCCCTTGCTCCTGATCCACATCCTTTGAGATGTTGTGACTCTTTGTGAGATCCTCCTCCAAGAAAGATGTTGACCAAGTATTACACAAGAAGACATCTCATGTAACAAAGGGCCCACCATGACATGCCAGCACAGGGATTCCCAGAGATACATGCACACAATCCCTTATTAGAGGGACCATTGGATTTGAGCAATTAAAATGTGTGCTCATTCAATATGGGCATGGCCAGCTGGCCAGCTGGCCCAAGCATTTAAGGCATTGCATGTCACACCAAGAAAGAAAGGTACTGTTTAGTCCTGGCCAGAGTTGAGCTCCCACTGAAAATGAGTGGAACTGGGTCTTTTGCATAGGGATGAATGTACTGGAACAGCCCACTGGTGCACTATCACAGGGGTCCCAGAGGCACATGTCTGCATGCCCCAGTCACAGGGACCAACAGATCCAAGCAATTGGTGTACATGCCAGTCTAACCATGGGTGCAGCTGGCTACCAAACTGGCCAAAGCAACCATGATGTTGGATGTTGCCCATAGTCTCAGAATCACAGGTATGTGCCTTATGTTTCCTCCACATTCCCCCAACATGTAGCAATCATATTGGGAAGGGGGAGGATATGTGCCGTGTGGAGCACTGGTTAGAATGGGGTATTGGGAGCCAATATGTCATGTTCAATATTGAGTGTGTGCACAAAGTTGCTTGCAGGCTGGTTGCCATTTGTGTGAGGTCTTCAGGTCAAGCAAATGAAGATTCTAGGCCATATATTGTTTTCAGAGGACATGAAACAAGTTTTTTTGTTTATTTCCCTCCAATGAATGCTGTGCCCCCATTTGGTTGGCATGCCACAGGTTTCATTGTGTGCAGTATGAATGTACATACTCTAAGAAAACAAATACTTATTTGTGTGGGAAAACAGAGCGAGGCCAGCCCCTTGCCCAGTGCCCATTTCTTGCTGCCGAGTACCCAGATGGTTCATACATCTCCATGTCCAGCTTCTCTACCACCTTCTTGTCAGACCTCATTCCATTATTCATGTAGGAAAAGAGAGACACTGCTGTATATTAAGTGAAGGAATATCTGGTTTCTCCTTCCTGAATCCTTGAATTGTACTGTAATGTATGATGACCATGGAAGGGATGAGGGCTTTGCTTCTGGCAGAATCATACGACAAGACCCAGCTCCCACAGTAATAAGTGACCCCCTTCCTTAGGGTCAAGGTGACCAAGCACCATGATTGCAGAAATGCCAAACACAAAGTTTGTGGAATCTCAGTGGAAACAGCAAACTGTTGCTGGAACCAGGTTGTACGCTGCCACCAGCATAATTGAGGTTTTGTATGGGTGCCACAAGTGCAGGTGTTCATGGCAGCTCTGTCACGTAATGAGGCATGAGTGAAGTGCCAGAGCAATGTCTTTGGACAAGCGAGGAAAAGTGGCGCAGTGCGCCTTTCTTTCGCACCACCTCCTGCACTTGCTGGCTCATTGAGTAGCACAGCTCACGGTCGAGTTTTCATCTTGCTGGCCGACTGCTGCCGCCAGACTATGTCCCCACCAGTCGCACCCTTCAAGATGCGAGCCCCACTGGACCATTGTCATGGCCATATCCCACCAGGTCCTGACCACTGCCATGGCTATGTCCCACCCAGTCCTGACCACTGCTGTGGCTACACCCCACCAGGTCCCACCTCCGACCGGTTGCTGCCATCGGACTACATCCTAAGCAACCGCATTCCCAACCAGCATGATCACTGGCTGAGGCTATGCCCCACCGATCATGCCGCGTCATCCTCCTCCTAGTTTCTGGGCTTGTAGCATTCACTGCATGCATCGTAGTATGACTTGTTACGGCTCAGTACGCCTAACAGCGTCTTAACGGACTTAGTCGTTTTCTTTCTTTTCTTCTTATCTTATCCGATTACCTATGCTTCTCTTTTCTTTTCACATCATGCCGCATGCACTCCTCACCCTCTTCATCTCCGTGCAGTGCATGGCTATGTTCTACTTCTTTCTTCCATTCTGCCACCGCCGTGCGGTTACCTCATGCATCACTTCGTTTCCATTTCATGGCCGTGCTTGATGCACGCTTCTACCTCATGCCACTAGGATCCAGAATACTCTAGAACAGTCATCGGTAGATCCGATACAAATATGTACACACACATGTAGTAGTATATAAGGGCGCAAGTCCCAGCCAGAGAACTCCAGTTTAGTTCTCTTGGTTTTCTACCCCATTAACTCCACTTGAACGCTCCTGATCATTGCTAGTCGCTGGTCAGTACACTTCGATCTTCGATTCCCTAGTGCACCCTTGACGGGTTTTTGGGTTGTTTCAGCCTAGGAACATCGAACATCGCATACAACAGTTGTGCCCGCCTGACGACGGCTTTCATTAATCCTACAATTAAATTAATCCGGATGTCATTTCCTGGAGAGGACGAGAACTTACTCGGAATAAAGTCAAAACGACAACATAGCCTGGAGTGAAGCTCCATCGCACGTAGTGTGACAGAATCCAGCCTGGTTCTACTCTTTCCAAGGTAGTGCTGGTAGTATCAGAATAAACCCTAGCAGGAAAATGGGGGTAGTGACAGAAAGGATCGAAGGTTTCATCCGGGACGACATTCTGACGCTGAACTGCAAAGGATATCTTCCCGTCAACCCCAAATATATACTTGATGGAGCCTGGCACCGCCGGACGACTGTCGTCACCGCCAGCATGGTAGACGATAAGACTATTTCCGACGTGCGTAGAATTTCTAGCATACACTACCCCATTCACAGAGTACCGAGCATGGAGCGTGATGCTGCGCTGAGAAATTAATGTACGCAGATCAGCAGGACTCGAACAAGGCTGAGTATGTCGGAACGCTTCGTCGGAGTCTCTGTGTTCCAAGTCGCCTGGGGGAGTAAAGGCCTTGCGAAAGAGTGCTTGGCATTCTTTGATCGCGGGAGGACATTCGTCACGGGACAACCAGGCCTTCAGCTGGGCAGCTTGGACATAGGAACTCAGAATTGTGGATTCCAGCTGGCCTGTGCAGATCAATATTGTTATTTCATTAACTACTCGCAGTAGACTGGCATGTACCAAATTTATTATTCGTTGGTAGACGTTGCAGTTGGCCGATCAGGCGCTCGAATGGGAAGCACCACCATGAACGTACAGGGCCAAAAGAAAGCAGGAATTGATGGATGTGGATCGCCATGTGGCCATTTGGACGATAAGTAGCAGAAGGATGTATGGCCCTCAGTCCCGACAGCCAGGTAGCCATATAGGACCGGTATGCGAAGGCACGCTCCCTGGTCATCAATCTGGCGCATGCGATATGGACAGCAGAGACAAGGGCCATTGTGTGATCCAGAGCTTCGCGCAGCTGGAGCGCAATGGCACTGGACTTGTGAACCGTACCATCTCCCCACAAGCTCACGAGTGCAAGCGGGAGATATACCGTGATCATCGTGCGCCATTCGTCTGCTTTCAAACTGCCCGCGCCCGGTGATCCGAAGTTCCGAGGTACACTCCTCAGCCAAGATGGAACGTCCGATGTTCTTATCACAGACCGTATTCGCCCAAGGACCTCGCGGGTCCCGTATCTAGCCGGCTGTGGACCGGCGGACCAAGGTTTGCCTTTGCGCTAGTCGATTATCAGACAGTGGGAGGCTAGCAGAGACGAGATGGACTTTACCCATTCGACAAGTACATTTACCCAGTCCCTCTTGGATATCCGACGTCCGGAAGGCAGTTCACAGCGCAGATCGGTGGCGACAAACTGTAAAGATTTTTTATTCTTTCCCATAAGTCGCTTAGTGAGCGAATTTATATGGTCGTCGATCCGCGTTTCCTGACCACCGTCTTCTGTGTGGCAATCAACGACCGAAGCACTAAGCAGCGTCTGGATGTCCTTCACTTGCTTCACCTCTCTCGCTGACATGTTGTCCGTATTATGATCAGGGGATTGGAACCCGTGCGCGAAGGCAGGAGGGGATATGTCAGGAGCATCGGCAGAAGTAGTGGTAAGGCAGAGGACGTCGCGGACATGGAAACTAGTGACTCCTTCGAGAATACAGTGCATGGCATCGACCACCAGCTGACGCGCTGGATCCCAATATGGTAGCTTCCAGAGTGGTGACCAGCGCACACCATTCTTGGTAAAGAGTTTCTCTTGTTCCACCGCAGAGCTAGCATTCTTGTAGGCCTCCGCCTGACGTCGTAACGTGTCTTTATCTCGCAGCTTCCAGCAATCTGAGTCGAAATCCGTTCTGCCGAGGGTCTTTGGGTTGTTGCAATGACAAATACTGCAGTAAAAATGGCTTGAATGTGCAGCCATTTGAGCTGTTTTGCGAGCTGCTGGGAGATCGCAGACAACACAGGCAACCGCGGACCTGACTACTCGACCCGCAGGATGAAGGGCTGTGTGGTTGAAGAGGATCCCATGCTCCCAACTGTCCAGCATGTCGTTGATTAGGGGGTCAAGAAAGTAGTTCAGCTGATCACCACGCGGCTCATCGGGGCCAGGTACAATTCCTGCAAGGTACATGTTCTCGGCCTTGTAGCGAATATCCAACGGAAGGTTGAGGCAGGCGCAGGAGATGACCCCACATGAGGTAGTTGCACCCCGCACGCGAACGCCTTCCACATTGAAGAAGTCAACGTTCAGGGAGAAAGCAAGGCGACCCTCCCCCTTCCTGTCAATGAAGAGAGTGCCCGGCGAAGGACCCTCGAAGGACCTCAGAAATTCACCGTCCCAAATGTCCTGTGAACTAGAAGGTGGTGAACAGCGATTACTGACAGAATCCATCAGCCGATCACAAGGCGCATCGATAAGGGCTTCGATTTCAGATCTGGAGAGCAGGCCCGCCACGAAATCGTGAAAGTGATGATAGACATATGGTTTGATAGGGGTGCCATCCGGCAACGGTTGTAGCAAGGGCTCGTTGCATACAGGTAACCACGACTTTGGTTTGTTATCACAATGGCTAGGGTACTCGGGAGTGGTTGAGCCGGGTTTGTATATAGGCTTGTGGATGAAGCTGCAAGATGGACAAGTAGCAAATACAGTGGTCCCGTGGTGTAGATTGAAACGAGACAAGGCACCCCGGATGGTTGTCGGAACCTGCGCCATGGTACGCTCCCCAAGAACAGACGTATTCCCATCCGTGGGATCCCGAAACGCAAGCCGAAGCACCAAAGATATGAGCCCCATAATAAGATCAGATGCGCGTCGACTGATACCAAGAATGACAGAACATAGTACTCCAAGAAATATGGATACTTGAGCGACTTCATCACAACGATCAATGGGGTGGCGATAATGGTGATCTATAAGCATCCGCATTAGTAGTCACGTAGCAACAAACGCGACATGTACATACCACAGTTAAACTTGACGGCTTGTTTGGGGCTATCGCTTGTTTGGGCTTCTCGTGCCAGAATGGTTGAAAGAAGCATTTCCACGGTAGTGATTAAGGTCTGCTTGCGGTCATGCACAGAGGGTTCACGCCGGTTGACATTATCCAGTGCCTCCTTGAGATCGAGAGCGTCTTTTCGAATGTTCTGAAGCGATGGAGTAGGTGTCGATGTCACAAGTAACATGGACATGATATCTATGCGAGCTTCGATGGCGTTCAAGCGCTTGTGAGCAGCAGCTGTGCGCCGGTCGTGCTTTCCATTGGATACATTGCGTGTTCTGTCTCGGGCGGTGGGACAGTAGGGAGCAGTCGACGTGGGTGAACTGGATGCGGATGTCCGCAACGTGCTGGGGCTCTCGAGTGGCACGGGGGAGCGATGTGATACCTCCGGCGTCTGTGATTGTTGGGAGGCGTGGCGGGGGGTGAGACGAGCCAAGCTCGCTGTAACATCACAAATAGAGGGAACAGATATCCTAGATGAACAGTGTTCATTGGCGCGCCGCTGAAATTCCTCCCTGGATGACCACAATTTGCTGGACTGGGAAGGATCCGGGCCATCGTCCGTGAGCGTGAGACCAAAAACACGAGCACTGATGGAATCGACGGCAGCATCCAAATCATCATCCGCGGGTGTATGACCGAAAGGAGGTGCACTGTTGGAATCAGCGTTGTTCACGCCTGTAGATGGCTGTAACATCGCTTCGGTTAACGTTCTGACCGACTGCAGACGCTCGTCAGAAGAAGGGTCGAGGCTTGACTGAACACGCTGGAGATGAGCAGCCTTGCGGGAGACGGGTATAAGTATCCCGGATGGATTATGGGGGATGCCTTGCGCGTCTACATCGCAGCAACGAGAACACTGACAACGAAAGGTGGTATTTCTGGAAGGCATTCCTAATGCATCCCATCAATGAGATGAACGCAAATCTTTTGAAAGAGTACCATACACTGCCCGGCTGATGTGGAGCTAGAGAGCCACCTGCAAGGGCACCTGGAGCGATTGAAGATCTCGAAAGTGTACACACCCGCGAGGTTTCGTGCAGTGACCAGGTTGGGGGAGGGGGGTACTTAAATGCTAGAGAAGACAAGGTCGCCTAAGCACCAATTTTGATTACAAGGGCTCTGTTGTATCCAGGATAAGGACATGAACCAACCAATGGAGGAAAGGGGGCTGGCTTTGGTAAACTGCGGACATTAATTAAGGAGAAGATACTCCCCGGTGTTCGACACCGGAGCGATAAGCAACCACCAAAAGACTACCCCACGATGACGTTTGGGACACTATCCGTGGTACATATATCACGGGTAACGAGGGGAAACTGTCCCGCAGTAGACCGCGGACAGCAGGGAGAAAGTAAACCGCAGAAAGTGAGGAGAAGGACCCGGCAAAGCGACCACCAAAGATGACTCCACAGAAAGTCGGGGGGACACTACCGGGGGTATACCACGGGCAGTGTGAGGACAGTTCCACGTGGAAGTCAGGGAGACACAGACAGTGAGGAGGGGAGAGTGTACGCAGTAAACCGCGGACAATGAGGAGAAACTCGCCAGCGGTGAAAACTGGGATGATCGCCGCCGATAAAGAGACCACCAGGACGACGACCCAGGCAGCGGGGAAAGGAATCCAAGGTAAACAACTCCACGGGGAAGTTAGGGAGACACTATCCGAGGTGTACCACGGGCAGTGAGGAGGGAAAAGGGACGACAAGACGGGGGAAGTCAGGGAGACGAGACACTACCCATAGTATACCACGGGCAGCGAGAGGAAAGGGACAACCAAGACGATTCCACGGAGAAGCGAGGGAGACACTACCCGTGGTACACCACGGGCAGTGAGGAGGGGCAGTGAGGAGGGGAAGTGTCCGCAGTAAACCGCGGACAGTGAAGGGAAAGACTCCCCAGTGTTCAACACCGGGGAGCGAGTGAAGGTGAAGGGGAGTGCGTGGTTGTCGCTCGGCTAAGTGACGTTATTTGGTCG
>JBBPQQ010000598.1:0-10765 GCA_038092595.1 Boletus subdepauperatus | reverse complement strand
GTAGAACCCAGCTTCGATGAGAACGTTCTGAGAGCGCTATGCGAACTAGACGTGAGTGGTCACCGCATTGGCGTTGGAGCTGGTGCACGTTGACGCTTGGACATGACAGTGTGGCGTGCCTCTGCTGCTGGATCGAATCAAACAGAGCATGGTATCCTGTCGGGTTAGTGGTCGTTTACTCCACATTCGCCAAGGCGCAGTTTGATATTGAGCTTGATCCATCCCCACAACAGGAGGCCTCGGTCTTTTTCAAGAAACGGGCTGTTCTTGAAGAAGAATATGGCAAGAGTTTGCAGAAACTGGCTCGCAGCACATCAGAGGTATACTCCATGAACGACGGAAAGGCTGGGTACCGCACAACGCATTTCGATCACTAACCCCGAACTTATGTGCGTTGTTGCCAGGTCTTTCGTGCATGCGTGGCAGTCTTCCATGAAACTCCACGAAGTCATGGCCGATAACAGGATAAGGTTTGCTCAACGACTCAATGAAATGAGCGACGAGCTTGCTTCCTTGGCAAAGGAAGTTGACAAGAACAGGAAGCAGGTTTGTTTCCCAGGAACCTCACCCTTCCAAGGAACATGCTTCTGATCTGCATGTAGACGAAGGAGTTGGCAAGCCGTTATGAGCGTGCCCTGCAAGAGGCGGAGATGAATATGGAAAAGAGCAAAACTCGGCTAGACGTGTCCTCGGAAGATCTGGAGCGTGTGCTACTCCAGAAAGAAGGCGAACCACTGAGCGAGAGTGCGGTGCATGCCAAAGCCCCTGGAGTATTGGGGGGCCGCGTACTCCGGCAGGCCGGGCTACGTTGGAAGAAGATTCCCGGAAATGTCAGCGTTCGGATCTCGCTTGGTTCCTGTAGGGGCTAATGATCGACTAGATTCAACGACATGAAGACGATATTCGGTCGCGTGTCTCGAGTGCTTCGGATACCTACCGGAAAGCCTTCACCGACACTCAAACCATGCGACAAGAATATTTCAATTTCCAGCTTCCTCGCATCTTACGAGTTCGTGTGTACAATTTACCGTGCCTTCCTCTTGCTCACCACAGATACAGTCCCTCAAGGAGTGCGCTGATGAAATCGACCTCGGAACACAGTACCATTTAACGAGATATGCCTTTCTATTTGAAAGTATCGTACTTAGTGACGGATCGACCCTTGTTCCTGCTTCACCCGAAGAAGGCAAGCCTGTTCAAGCCGTTCATAAGCGCTGGCCCTAACACAGAATTCAAAGGGGTTGGTCTTAAAGCGCTCACTGAATCCATCGACAATCGCGCAGACTTCAAGACATATATGCAAAATTATGCATATGCTCGTGGTGGTGCTCCTCGAGGACCAAGGCGGGAAGGTCCTGCGGAGGAAGGTTTCGTACGTCCATCCTTTTCGTTTGAGGCGTCATTTTATCCACATTCCATTAGCTCCCGCCTCTGCCGACACTGGGTGGTGGTTATGCTGCGGCGCAGCATCCACCGGTGTCGAACAATAACAATGGCGCACACCCACCAATAACCGATCGTGGCCGGCCCACGTTTGGTGTTGATCTAGCCGAACAAATGGCCAGAGACAGCGTGGAAATTCCCCCTATTTTAGAAAAGTGCTGTGCGGCGATAGAGAAATATGGTCTGTACTCGCAGGGAATTTATCGCATCAGCGGTATGGCAAGGAAGGTCAGTTTGCTGAAAGAACGACTGGACAAGGGTGAGGAAAGACCTTTTTGTTCAGGTGAATGGCTGAGACAGTTTGCCAGATATGGAGTCCGTGGATCTGGACTCGGACGAATGGACGTCCGACATCAACAATGTCACTAGCGTGCTTAAACTGTGGTTCAGGGAACTACCAGACCCTCTTCTTACGCTAAATCTCCATCAAGGCTTCATAGACGCTACCAGTACGCTGATCGGTTTCTTTACTTATCTCCCATCCTAATGAAAATCAGGAATCGAGAACGACCGTTTGAGACACATTCGGCTCCACGAACGTGTCAATGATCTGCCAGACCCAAATTATGCGACGCTAAAGTACTTTATGGGTCACCTGCACAAGTCAGTCACGAAAGTGTGTCTGTCGCAAGCATCATGCTCATAAACGATGGATATACAGGATTTCGCTGCGTGAAACCGACAACTCGATGTCGATTCAGAACCTTGCTATTGTCTTTGGGCCGACGTTATTTGGACAGATATCGAGCAATGGGAGTATATCTGGACATGTGAACGGCGGCATGGCGGATGCGGCTTTCCAGAACAAGGTGACTATTCACGTGTCTCTTTCTTTCGTGCGGGCTCATATATACCTTTAAAGGCGATCGAGACAATTTTGGAACACTACACCGATATATTTGTGGACGACTCGGAAGGAGGGGCATAGATTTCCTCGGCGCGCTTTCCTCCGCGTGCCGCCTCCTTCCTTTTCTCTCTTTCTCTTTACACCTTTTGACATCGACTGTTACCCAACCCCGTGATACCCCATGGGATGTATCTCCATGGCTCCATTCTTATTATAACCGTTGCCCTTGTCGTATGGACCAATGACGCATCCATGTATGTGCTCTTTCTTTTTCCGTTCGGATTTGCCTCTCCTCTCAATTATTACTCTTTTTCTTTCCGCCCCTCTTCTCTTCTCAAGTTTAGTTTTCTTTTTTTCCGACTAATGCACGCCATCGGTAGTTTGGGTCAGCATGAATGTATGTACTGTCGCCACTGTAATGAATGTATTTTTCACTTTATCGGGTTCGGATATGGCCCACGGTGGGTTCCGTTGACGAAGATCGCGTGAGACGAAGTGCGAGTCTGAGCGCTGCAAGGACTTTTGGCCAATTGTACACCAAACTTGCAGCACAAGTACCCCTGGTTTCACCCTATCTCCTACCTCGGTTCACTTTACCCCCAAGTAGTTACAGTATAGACACCCTGCGCGTACGTACGAGTAGACTCACAGTCCCCCGCTCGGATCTGTTCTTGCGAGCGTGTCCCCCAAACGCGACAGAGACCACCATGTCCATGTGAACGTTTCTCGCCTATGGTGAACATGCAGAGATACGCGAGGGTCGTGGGTTTTTACCGTTCGCGGGAGTGGGGGTTTGCGTCAGATAGGATCGATCGATAGGCTTTCGAGGGATCGTGGACGTGGAACGTGGGTATGGGTATGTGGGTGGTTATCGTGAGCGAGAGGAATGTGTGGTTTGGCCCCTGGGCATGTATTGGATGGGTATGTGCTGATAAGCGACGTGATGGGATTCCGGGCGCGGGCGTCGACGGGAGAGGCTAGTATCGGGCAGGCGAACCCCGGAACGGGTGCAGCCCCGGGGATCTCGAGAACACGCGATGAAAAGCCGGGGGATCAGGGACCAACGTACTTTTTCGTGGTCACGGAGGGATCGCGGGCTAAACCGTCCATTCATTACATGGGCGGGGAAAAAGAGGACAAGGACACATAAAACGCTCACTGATCTCAAGCCTCCGCAGGAGATGGAATCCATAGGTCTCCTTCCTCCTGGTACGTCCATTCCGTTTGAGAGGGAAAGACGATGCGACGAAGAGAGGGACAGGCACTGTGCCATGCGTGACAGAATGACTGCTCCAAGATGCTATTGCCCAAGGCGATAATGTCTACCTGGGTTTGCGACAGATCGAACGCCGAGAGACGGCCAAATGCCCCGAGCAAGTGCGAGAGTGCTTCCTGGTACGGCTGTTCGTAGCCACAATGGACGATAGTTTAGCTACACATGTGTTCGGTGCGGAAAAAGGCAATGTCAATGTGGACTTACGATGCCAGCGTATCGGAGTGCCAACTTCACCTTGAGGGACTCTAGCATGGAGAGGTTTCTGGATACGTTTCGCAGTAACTTCAGGGTAGCCTGCATGGCTGACAGATCCAAGTGCCGAAGTGGGACGCTGGTTTTTGCCATTTGGGACAGGTCTGCTTCAGTGACACCGTCTTGCCCGACGAGAGCAAGGGACTGGACAGGTCTCCCCGGGAGGACCGTGGCGGCCGCACGGGGTGAGCCACAAAAGGAAGTCAAGGATGGAAG
This sequence comes from Boletus subdepauperatus, assembly GCA_038092595.1. Classification (NCBI taxonomy): domain Eukaryota; kingdom Fungi; phylum Basidiomycota; class Agaricomycetes; order Boletales; family Boletaceae; genus Boletus; species Boletus subdepauperatus. The sequence continues at coordinate 6,731 of JBBPQQ010000598.1, read as the reverse complement.
GGTATGAGGATGGAGGGATAAGTCGCCATCGTAATCTGGGAGTCTAAGATATTGCATTGATGGCATATTGCGTAGAAGCTGAAGGAGGCGGCTGTATTGGAGATAACCAACCCCGCTGAGAGAGAGATAGCGGAGGGAGTGAAAGATCACGTCACCACCGGGGAAACTGGGATCTGGATAGTCTGGATGAGAAGGGAGGCTGAGGCTGAGATCCAGAGACTCTAGGTTTGCTGATAGACCAATCACAGAGGAGAGGTGCGAGAGCGTTATATGGAGGCGGGGATCCGAGTGATCAACGTAGTCGTTACATATCCACCGGAGGTGGAACTTCCTTAGACCCATAGCAAGATGCGGATGGGAAATGATGGTCTTGCAGCACCTTGTGGTGTTATAAGGAAAACCAGGAAATGGGGATGACAAGGACTCGGAGATGCAGATGTTTGTGTACAGGTACCATTCTGCAACAACTCTCCATTGGCGACAGACTCGAGCCAGAGAGGTTAGGACAGCTGGGGAAACGTTGAGGAAAATGGCCACGAGGGTCTCGTTGGGGAGACTGTTCTTCAGGTCGAGCACTATGGAGGATGCATTATCGGAATGCGAAATTCCAGGTGGAGAAATCGCAGACATTGCACGTCAAGGAGCACACGCACGGGGGAGAAACCTGCGACCCAGATGGGGAGATCAGGTCGACCCGACAATTCTCACAGCGATGGAGTGGCAGCGAATAGGATTACAGTACACTAAATCATACAACGATAAATACCCGTCCAAATCAGAAGTGCCTATGCACCGAAACCATACAACGTGCGCCCCGAACGTTTTAGGGCGTACACGACATCAAGAGCAGTAACCGTCTTGCGCTTGGCGTGCTCAGTGTATGTGACCGAGTCACGAATGACCTGTACGAATGGTGAGCATACCACTGGAGAGATCAAAATATTCGAACCGACATTTTCAAGGAAGATCTTGAGAACTCCACGAGTCTCTTCGTAGATCAGACCAGAGATACGCTTCACACCCCCACGACGTGCGAGACGACGAATGGCAGGCTTCGTGATACCTGCTCTCTGTTAGCACAACGGCCATTCTACAAGTCACCCACACTCACCCTGAATGTTGTCACGGAGAATCTTGCGGTGACGCTTGGCACCACCCTTTCCGAGTCCCTGTCTTTTGGTCGGACGAGAAGCCGAATCCGAGTACGATTCCAGCTTACCTTGCCACCTTTGCCACGGCCAGACATGTCTAATTGAGAGTTGTTGGTGAAAGAATAAAAAGTGTGCGAGTGTGGTTGCTGTGCGTCGCGGTAAAGGCGAGAGATATGGGCACACTCGACCACCCTGCGTCGCTATATATGGCCGCAATGGTGGCTGTGTTGAATTTCCGCAAACGGTTTGTTGATCGATGGAACGCGCACTCCACGTGACCACGCGACGTCACAATTTAAATATGAGCGCGTCGGTTGAGGCAAAGGCACATACCACCCCACTACCAATCTCAATCACCACCCAACTAAACAATGGCCCGTACCAAGCAAACTGCCCGCAAGACCACTGGTGGTAAGTCGACAGGTCTACTTGTGCTTAAGATGATCCTCAAGTCCTTGCAGGCAAGGCCCCACGTAAACAACTTGCAGCCAAGTCTTCTGCTCGCAAGACTGCTGCCAACGTGAGTTGCCTCGACCAAGTGCATCGGACGTTGACTGACTTGGTCTCTGCAGACGACTGGTGGTGTAAAGAAGCCTCATCGATTCCGTCCTGGAACGGTCGCCCTTCGTGAAATCCGTCGATACCAAAAGTCGACCGAGTTGCTCATTCGGAAGTTGCCCTTCCAACGTCTCGTGCGTGAAATTGCGCAGGACTTCAAGGTCGGTTGACTCGTTCGATCTGGGATGATTCGTATGCTGACAGGGAATTGTACAGACCGACCTGCGTTTCCAATCGTCTGCTGTGATGGCGCTGCAAGAGGCTGCCGAGGCTTACCTCGTCTCGCTGTTTGAGGACACCAACCTTGCTGCCATCCATGCCAAGCGTGTTACTATCCAACCAAAGGATCTTGCTCTCGCACGGCGGCTGCGCGGGGAGCGTTCATAGACATTCTATTTCCGTTTTACTGTGCTGTATTGTTATTGTATTCTCCCTAAATTCTCAAACTTGAATCACTTCTGTAATCTCGGTCTGATCCGTGTGAGAGAGATCTCATTAGTATATGCGAGGTAGGCTCTAGTCGTCTATGATGTCGATCACTGACACGAGAGCCACCTTTGGCTTGATGACGATCAGCTCGGATGGTTTCCCCTTCTGCCCCGTGCCAGCTCCTACCCTCATTCGCTGCATCAACCCCAATTCCGTCGCACACAGCACAGTTTCCTGGCGTTCTTCTGTCCCCCTATCGCCATTGTCATACGAGTCCTCCATCGTCCTCTCGTCAAAACCCACGTCAGGCCATATCACCAGCACTTCAAAATCCTCCGAGATCACCCCCACCCCAGTAATTTTATTCACTTGTCCAGCAAGCGAAACGAAATGGTGGATCTTCTCTCCAAATTTCGACCAGAGCGCGGATGTGATGTCAGATTTAGACGCGGTGCAACCCGCCGCTAAAAGTACATCAGAGAAACTCGAGATGATGGTCGTGTCGATGGTGTGCGCGAGTTCAGGATCGCTGATGCAAGCGGGCAGCGTATGTGCGCGCGTGAGAGCACGCCAGTTCCCAGATATGGCTTGCCCCTCTGTCAAAAAGTGTCATCCATGGCCCTGCAATGTATCAAAAGTGCCTCACCTGCTTCCCGTATCCTCTGGTATATTTCGTCCACGTACGCGTTGTGCGACTGCTCTTCCTGTTCGATGCTCCACGGTGACGCGACCCAGTACAGTTCGTATATCAGATAGGCTCGAAACGCCATTTCCACAAGGATAGGGTTGTCTTTGTGCTTCTTCGTCCCTAGCAGCTCCATAAACCTCGTACCCAGGGTCTCTGACGCCCTCGTCTGTTCAATGCTCTGCGTGGCCGTTTGATCCGTACGCTGCCTCTCGAACATAAAGTTCTCCATCGCCCACTCGGCCATAAACGTGGTGCTCTGCTGCACCTCTTCGTTGAGCTTCCGCAGCGTGTTGACGACTTCTGAGCCCGAAAACGTGTCCACGGTCGTGAGGAACTTCTGAGCGCCTTGTAGCTCGGACGTGCGCTGCTCGAGGGTCACCTTTAACGAATGATACTTGTTACTTAGAGTGTTGTATTCGCTCTTCTGCGCCTCATACTTTTGCCTGAGCTCAGCATAGTCCTCTTCCACTTTTTTCTTTTGCTCAAGCGCAGCCTGGCGCTCATGACGCACGGCATTAAGCTTCTTCATCTGCTCCTCATATTGTTGTCTGAGCGCCACATAAGCGTCGTCGATCTCTTTCCTTTGCTCCAGCGCTGCCTGACGCTCGTGGCGCACAGTACTCAGCTTCTTTGATCGCTCCTCGTACTGCTGTCGGAGTGCCGCATAGGCGTCCGCTAATGCTTTCTTCTCCTCGTGTACGGCTCGACGTTCGTGTCGGAGAGCACTGAGCTCCCTCGACTGTGCCTCGAAAAGGTGTTGAAAACTCGCCGATGGATGAGCGATCGGCTGCGCTTCCTTGGTATGTGCGGGGGGAGGGCGATGGATATCAACGTTTGAATCCCGCTTGTCGTCGGTACGGACCCCGTCACGCCGGTGTTGATCCTCCTCTTTGGATGGTTTGGACTGCGGTCGTAAGGCAGTGTTGAGCATGCATTCTGCTCTTCTAGGCGGGCGTGTTTCCGTACCTCGTCTTTCGCCTTGCTCGCTTCCCCTTCCCTTGGGTGCGTGGATCCTTGGTCTTTGGTGAGAGATGTAGCCAGTCTTTTAGAGTGTTCTGCGCCGTCTCGTTCCGCGTCTGCCCGCTGCGGTGCGTCGCGAGGGAGGTGGGATTCAGATAGGGAGCGAGTCGGGGCGTTGTCGCTTCGAACGTGGGAGGGGTAGGCAGTACCTCGGTTGGACGACAAAGACTCGGGCGCTGCGATGGCCGAAGACCCCAACGTCTGTCGTACATCCTCACATTAGAATTGTTTCCGTGTCAAGAATGGACGCCATACCTCCCGGGAAGCGGGCCCTGGAGCCACGTCTCGGTGACGGCGGGAAGTATCGTCGCCGTGGTTGTGTCGACGCATAGACATGGATGTTATCAGCTTGACGATGCGCTCAAACTTGAAAAGCTTGCACATCCGATTCCGAAAGCAACTTGAACATGCAGGATGCTTCGAGAGGGAAGCACCGGTGACCTGAGTATAAAGCGGCGGGTGGACAGTGGGCCAGCTGTAGGTGAGGCATGGAGAACTCGAGAACTCACGGCTGTGTTTCACATCGCGAGGCTGCTGCAGCGGGTTTACCGTGGTGCGGACCCTATGAGTGAGCCCCGCTTATCTGCATCATGGCGGTAAGTACCAAATCCAGCCAGGCGCAACTTGAAATGTATCTATGTACACACAACCTCCGAGTCTAGTACAAATCTTCCAAGTCGCTTGAACTGGCACTCAATTACTCTGGGTATACTACCCTTTGTGGTTGGCTTGCTTTTGCGCCTTGGCACGGGTCTTGACGGGAATGAACTTCTGACCTTCTGCAGACTGCAGGTTTCCACGAGAACCCTTATCACTCCTAGCATGCGGCAATGAGCTGGCGGTCCGTGCCCTCTGGTTCTCGACTTCCAGTCGTTGCCAGTGCTGTGCCTGAGGGCGTTGATCCTCGGTGTTGGCGTATATAAACCACGTCTCGGCGTCGCAACCCACTCCCCCTCTGAATCGCGGCCGAGCCATGCTCAAACGAAAGCCATACGCTGGGTTGACCCGTCAGCTCGTCCTTGCGTTCGATATTGGCACCACGTTCAGTGGCATCTCCTTTTGTATCCTCCAGCCAGGGGAGGTCCCTCAGCCTCAAGGCGTGATGAAGTATCTTTGCTCCCTTTTCGTCGTTGCATCCCGTCTTGACTCGGTACTAGATACCCTGGACAGGGACAAGTAGGCGACTTCAAAGTGCCGTCTGTCATGTACTATGACACCAAGGGAAATCTCAAACACGTTGGCTACGAGGCGCTCAAGGACGAAGTCACCGAGGTGGCAATGACCGAAGGATGGGTAAAGCTCGAGTGGTCAGTTCATCGACGACTCGAGACGCTTCTCACTCCCTATTCACCTATCGTGCTACTTCCAGGTGGAAACTTCACCTCCGCCCCAAACATCTCTCATCCGCACACATCAAAGACGACGACATCCCACCCCTCCCCAAAGGCAAATCCGTCGTCCACGTGTTGACAGATTTCATCGAATACCTGTTTCGGTGCGCCGAGACCTACATCCAGGAATCGTACCCCAGGTATATATGGCTGTCGGTCAAGGACGAGATCCAGTTCGTCTTTACGCATCCGAATGGCTGGGAGGGTGCCCAGCAGCAACAGATTCGACGTGCGATCGAGCTTGCGGGGCTCGTCCCTAGCACGCCCGACGGACGTGCTCGCGTACGTTTCTTGACGGAGGGCGAAGCGGGTCTGCATTTTTGCATCTGGGACTTGTCCGCGTCGGGGCTACCCGATCCAACAAAGCATCCTAAGGGTCAGGGCGTCGTCGTCATTGATGCTGGTGGTGGTACCCTCGACTTGAGCATGTACTCGATGAAGTTTGACCCGACGACGTTTGAGGAGATTGCGCCCGCAGAATGTAAGTCTTGTTTTTTTCTGCGACCACATTTCTTTCTCATTCTTTTGTCTCCAGGCCGTCTCCAGGGTTCAGTGTTCGTTACGCGCAGAGCAAGGGAGCTGTTGCAAAGTAGGCGATGTCTTCACTGTCTCGTTCGTACGCTGACAGGCTCGCAAAACAGAAAAGCTACAAAGCTCACGTTACTCCAGCTCAGAAATGATAGACGACATCACAAACACGTTTGACCAGACGACAAAGCTTCACATCTGTAATGCCGAACAACCGGCTTACATCAAGGTGGGCAGTCTCCGCGAGAACGATCCGGATCATGACATTAGAGCCGGGAAATTGAGACTTTCGGGGTAAGAGCTCTGTCCACCACTGGCAGGAGTCGTCTGTAATGACCAATTGCTGTGCCTCTAGGCAAGAGGTCACCAAACTTTTCGACGATTCCATCACTGCTGTCATCAATGCATTCGAACGGCAGCGCAGCTATGTGACCATGCCCATCACCGTGGGTGCCACTCTCCAGGTCTGAATTTATGCACAGTACTCATATTTGTTGTGACTCTAGATGGCGTTCCTTATCGGTGGGTTCGGAGCGAGCGATTGGTTCTGGTCACAGCTCGATGTGTATTTCAAGTCACAAGGTATCGAGCTTTCCCGTCCGAGTAGAGTGTACGTACGCCTCTTGTCCAGGCACAGGATGAGAGTTCCATTAACGGGGTATACATAGTCATAAAGCGGTCCCGGATGGCGCCCTTTCGTTCCTTGTCGATCATCTGGTGAAATCGCGTGTTGCACGTGCCACGTATGGCACGACCTTTGCAGACCTGGTCGACGAGGAGAATCCTGAACATCTTTCCAGGAAAGAAACCTGGTATACGAGTGCGACTGGACAGCTCGTCGTCCCGAAAGCATTTCAAGGAATTCTCCGCAAGGTTTGGTTTCTGTTTGTTCGTCGAGTCGTATTCGAGGCCGACACGGCCACGTTCTTGTAGGGCGTTCAAGCGAATGAACTAAAGGAGTTTCGT
>JBBPQQ010000597.1:0-10771 GCA_038092595.1 Boletus subdepauperatus | reverse complement strand
AGTAACATGTGTTAGGGGCATGCATCAAGCATAGCCATGGAATGGAAGGAAAACATGATGCAACCGCACGGCGGTGGCAGAATGGAAGAGAAGGCGCAGCCTTTATGAAAGACATGCATAGGGGGTGTGCATCAAGCACTGCCATAAAGAAGGCACTGCCTTAATGAAAAGTAAGAGGTTAACATGAGGCATGTGGTAAATGAATGAAAGAAGCATGGAAGTGCACAGCACTTGATGTGAAATGGAAGTCGTGCACTGCACGAGGTAAAGGGCAGGCGCAAGCCTGGTGCGAAGGCAGCATAGCTGTCATGAGACTAAAGGGGAATCTTATCAGTCAAGACAAGAGATAAGATTAGAAGAAAAGAATGAAACGACTAAGTCCGTTATGTTAGGCGCTAGAGAGTGACCGTAACAGGCTAGGCAAGGGGACTGTGCGAGCGAGGAGACGGAGGACCTCTCTGAGTGAGGTCAAGAGAAAAATAAGTGGTACCCGAGTAAAACCGTAACAGGTACCGACCCACGATGGGTTGATCCCTGGGTTTGTTCACACATTTACTATGCTGTATGTATACTTTTTGAATACTTTTGATGTACTTTTCACTATATAAGAGTGTACCAAAAAGTGTACCAAAAAGTGTACTAAAAGTGTAGTCAGAGTGTACACAAAAAAGTGGACAGAAAGTGTACTGGAAGTGTAATAAGAGTGTACCAAACAAGTGTAGCACAAAGTGTATAAAAAGGTGTGGTAAAAGTGTAGTAAAAGTGTCTCATAATAGTATTTAAAAAAATCATGCCAGTACTGTGGGTAGGTTCATGTTCATGAATCATGGGTATGGGTACTGTGGGTCATGGGTTGGCTGGTATGGGTAGGGGTTGGTCCCATCCAACCCATGACCCACAGCACCCATACCCATGACCTGTTACACAAGATGTACAACTACATCGAGGGGAACATGAAGTCTAAAGGGAGGTGCTTATGAAGAGACACTATATCCTTGGAACTAAGTGACAGTGTTGGAACTCAAAGGGTGAAGGGACCCAGAGGACAAGACTATCAGTCTTGGATGATAGAAGTACACTAGATTGGGCAGATCAAAAGTAAAGATACGAGTACAAAGGCAGCTGGTATAAATACTACAGGCCACATCATTGTGGAATGCTGTAGAACTCAAAAGAACAGATGTAGTAAGTGGGAACACATAACTGATACAAGAGAATCAGCTAGAGGAGATCAGCTGTTCATGAGATAACATGATAAGTGTAAGACAATATGAGTAAAGTGATCTCCCCCGGCAGGAAGGTTCAAGAATGGTGCGAGATCAGCACAACAGGAATAGAAAGAAGGAATGAGAACTGACCAAGTACAAACAGTGAAACCAATCGTAAGAATAGAGTCCCCAAAGTAGATGGATCCGACACAAAGGAATGAAAAGAGATACACATGATGATACAAGAGATGAATTGTAACATGACCCATGGGGGGTAACTGGTACCCATGTCTTTCTCTACTGATTATCAAGTTCTTTTACACTGGCCCAGATTCTGTTGGCAAATTGTTTCCCGAAGTGTTTGCTCCGGAGGTTCTTGAGGGTCACAGTGGCCATTGCCACAACTGCTGTTCATTTCTGGTTGTAATTTGTCTATTGTCACTCATCAATTCACAGCTCAAAGTTGTACTTGATGAGATTGCTTCAGGCCAGGGTGAAGTCAACTTCACTCTCAGGGTCAATACCTATGTGCTGGTCTATTGTGAAAATACTTGGGTTAATGAGCAAATGTGACACCAACACCATTCACCATGCCAAGATGAATGCTTTGTGCAAGCAATGGGCTCAACTCAGGAGACAAGGACTTTTTCACCTTGATTTATTTGTTGTTTCTCTCTGACGTGATGTTTAGTAATGGCATGAATAATCAAGAACCAGTTATTGGTGGGTGTGGGTTTGATATCAGCCTCAGTAACTATTCTATGCTTCCTTAGATGTCTTCTGTCTGTTGCAATCTGTTGCATGTCATGTGATTTGAATCAACCTAGCCATATTTGGAAAATACACCAGGCTGTGAGTAACTACCCATTTGGTATTGTGTATAGCATAGTCTAGTCCTTCAAACAGTCTCACTTCTCAGCAGCTCTATCATCAGTGTTGCAGACAGTGTAGAAGGACCCAGATCCATTAATCCCTTTGTTAAGGGTCTCTTCTCTGGCAAAGCCATTGTGACCCAAGTGCACCCCAAGAAATGGTGTTTTAAGTACCCAAGACTGGCAACTGGACCGGACTGGATCACTTGCAACCGGACCAAATCAGTCTGGTTGCCGTGGATTTGCCAAGTGACCAGTCCAGTCTTTTCAAAATGATAAACTTCAAGGGACTAGGCTAAACCAGTCACAACCAGTTGCTTTGGAAAATACATACACATTTAGGTACCATTTATTTTATTCCGGTTAGTTACAAGTATATACATGTATCTATGTTTTACTGACATGTAACCCGAAAACAGCAGTATCTCACCATCACAAGGACCAATTTATGCAATCTAATGCATAATAGATAGCTGAGGATGTCTATATTAATCGCCCATGCCACCACCAAGCATAATTCCCATGTGCTTCCTGCATGTGGACCAGTCATTCAAAAAGACTGGTTGCAATCAGTTGCAACTGGTACTTGGACCACTTCAGACTGGTTGCACCATTTTAAGGGCCAAAAACTGGACCAGACCAGACTTTAAAACACTATCAAGACAGAAAACACCATCGTCTCTGTGGCAGCAGCCTGTCAATCCAATGTGCCCCATGGACACAATTATGAAGGCACCATCAAGGAAATGCCAGTGCTCCATGATCTCCACCTCAACCTGCATTCTCTCCCCCTCCCCAAAACCCTCATCAAGCAAATGCCAGCACTTCGCAATCCCACTGGTATTCCCTCCTGTTGCTATCTAATCTATGGTGTATATGATGTACCTGGTATGTGTGTCGCATATGGGCACATAGTTATAGTCATACATATTACTCATGTTTGCACATGTATTGCCCCTGTAAATATACATACATCAGTAAACCACTGGTTTTTGCATAGATCCACAGATCCACAAACCTGTACAGACATACAGCATTTGCATTTTGTATACAGACCAACTATTTTAAGAAGGAATGTTCCCAACAGGTGCATGTGAACTGATCCCACAGGAGGGAAGATGTTCAAACATGAGGGGCAGACTGGAAGCATAATGATGGGTTTGTCAACTCCAAGAACACAATGGCTTGATTGTAATGTAACGGACGGTAGCATGTTGCTGAGGGTCGGTTGCAGAGCCAATATTATGCACCCTAAAATCACCAAAAGTGCTTGACAGGCAACCCAGGGAAGATGAAACTGTAAATTGAGCCAGGAGACCACTGCATATATGATAAGGGAATGCGGAGGAATGTGTGACAGGTCCATGTTGTCAGTGTGAAAGTTTTCGTCGACCATGGAGGGATCTGGATTGTCCTCATCCGCAATCAGCAAGTTGATTGAAGTATCACTGTCATCCTCTTTATCGACATGCTCATCCAGGTCCTGTTTGTCTAGATCATAGTCCAGTTCTTCAGGATCATGAAGTGGCCCTTGAGAAATGTCATGGACAATCTCATCAACCTGACAATGCACATCAGGCTTGGCAAGATTGTGCCAGTGAGATAAATGAAGATCACAGGTGGTCAAGGGACAAGGGGCACCAGATACCGCCTGGTTGTATGCAGAGAAATGATTAACAGCTGCGAGAAGGGCTTCGGGGCTGTGAACACCAGTGCCCAGATGCAGCAAATCACTGGTCATGATATCTAGATCTTCACCAGTGAGAAATCCATTGTCAAGCATTTGTTGTTCCACCAGCAATAATGATGTCCTTGGGGGGTCAGGGAAATGAACATCAGGTGAGATGGGGGGGGCTCACATAGAGGTATAGGAAAGGCTGTGGATATGGGGCCAGTGCTTGGAGAGCGAGGACCATCCTTTGGCCCATCTGTTGAAAGTGCTGTTGTCCTTCTGTTGTCTTGGCTCGTAATTGAGCTGTCTGATGTGTGCAGGCAAGCGCTGCTGATACAAATTGACCATTGCATTTATTGCAGACACACGCTACTTGTCGTTGAGGCATGATTGAGGACAATGAAGGAATCGAGCGATCATGTACATGATAATTGATTGAGCTCATGTGAGCTGTGATGGCAAACAGACATGACAACAGAAAGTAGGGTACTAGCTAGTTCTGACATGCTTTTTGTGGGAGACATTAATCTTGACATTTTGGCAGGGAACATAGGCTTGTAAGACATAAAGGGTTTGGATGTATTTTTCTGTATACATAGATTAAGTGAGCAAGTTGAAGTGCTAGAATACGCGAACAGAGAAAAACATACAAAGGTTAGAGGCCGCTTGATATCGACAACTATTGGCTCGGTCTCTGATTCAGTTGCATCTTCATCTGCTTGAACTGATACCATACACTTTGTGGGAGGATTGGGTGTTGGTGGAGAGCGAAGGGTGACTTTGAGTGACCTGAACTTATGTTAGTACAAGGTCAGGCTTGTGATTTTGACTTACCACAAGGGCCTGACTTAGTCTTCTCAAAGGCAAATGAGAATTTCTGGATACCGTGGGGTATAGAAATTTGCATGGTGTCTTTTTGAGTTCACAGTAGTCAGTACTTGAGTGGTTGTTCACAAGGGACTTGGACAAAAACGAGCCAAACATACTGTAGATATACTGAGCTTCAGAAATGAGCTCAGGTGGGTTAATCAAGGGTGGAAAAGGAAAAGGGTAGAGCTATATGCGAGGATGAAAGCTCTGTTACATATCTGTCACAATGAGATGGTGTTAGTGTTTGTATATATTTGTGTTCAATAATCAAACATTGGTTTTGATCGAACTGATGGCAGCTCATCGGTCCAACTTGAGGCAGTTTGGTTAGGCTTTGATTTTGATAATTAAATATCCCAAGGTATGTATAGTATCTAATTGAACTACCTTCCCCTTTGCTTATTTTCTCGTTTCCACAGTGAATGTCTTACCACTGCCCATGATGAAGCCCTCACCATTTCATGAACTGTTACAGCTTAGTATGCCTAACATCATTTTGACAGACTTGGTTATTTCTCTTCTTATCAAATTAGTCCCATGAACAGCGATGCTGCCTTCTTACTCAGACTCATGTCTGCCTTGTGCTTGATGCACAGCTTCATTAATTTCCACACTGTGCTCACCCTCTATTCTTATTTCATTTTCCTATGCTTCTCATTTGTCATAACCACATGCCACCCTTCCAATCTGCCACCACTGTGCAGTCACCTCATGCTTACCTTCCTTTCCATTTCACAGCTATGCTTGATGTATGCCCCTACCTCATGCTGCCACATACTTAGTCTATATTGGAACATCATTGGTAGATCCGATATACACATGTACCCTGCAAGTACCAGCTAGAGAACTCCAGTTTAGTTTCTCTCGGTCTTTCCCCCTTGAAGCCATTAGATTGCTCCTGATCCATTGCTAGTGTCCTGGGCAGTCACCTAAGTCTTTCAAGTTGTCTTGTTACAACTTTGTTGATCCTCAATTCCCTAAAGCTAGACACTTCATTGGATTGTTTCATGAACATGCCCATCAAGTCATGGCTGCTCATATCCATTACTCCTTTACCTCATTCAAACTAGGCAACAAGTCTGGCTGGAAGCCAGGAATCTCAAATGCTTAGTTGCTAATCCAAAGTTTGCCCAAAATGGAAAGGACCTTTCTCCATCACAACGGTCTTATTTCCTATCATCTATTTATTAACTCCACCTTTTAAAAAAACCTAAAAGATTCACCTCATACATGTATTCCATGCTTCTCTTCTATCTTCCCTATTATTAAGAAATCCACCCACAGCACCAATCCCCCACCACCACCCTTCTGGACCTTATCAAGGAAGAAAAAGAATATGAAGTCAAGGTAATCCTATGCCATTTGAGGAACTCCAATTAATCACTTACTTCTAATCCAGGATAAGAAGCTATTGGCTATTGAATGTACTTGCAGGTAAGTCCTGGATATTTATATATAAAGGTAAATGCCATAAAAGGACATAATACATCCATAAAGAATATATATCATAGTAAGCCATAGGCAATAGTGGTGTGCTTATGGAAATTTTATTGTGCCTGCCTAAAGTGTCATATGAGCTTCCATAGAAGAAACCCACACAGATTAGGTGCAAAAAGAGCCCTGAGGAAAAAGTCATGTGACCCTGGAAAGATTGCATGAGTTGTATGGAAAATTTCCAAATGAGCTATGGAAAACCATGGATACCCCCATAATTTTGAAGTTTATAATCTATAGTGTCACATGATCTGCATTTGAAAACTCTTTAATTATCCTGAAAACATTGCAAATATTGGAAAGTGTCTATAAACTATGAAAAACTATAAAGACCCCCAAGAGTCTGATGTCATGTGATCCTGGGAAAACTATCACATGAGCTTTTGAAAACCATAAGACCCCAAAGAAAAAGACCCTAGATTTTGATTTTGAATGTCATGTATTCCTGGGAAATTTTCACATGAGCTATCGCACTGTATGAAAACCACTTTGTATCATGTGACCCTGGAAACTCTTCAATAAGTCTAAAAAGACCACTGATTTGGAAAAACATGTGATCCTGGGAAAATGTCACAGAAAACCCTTGGATTTTGAAGTCAGGGTGATCCTGGGATGTGTCACGTGAGCCATTGGAGACCATGAAGATCCCCAAGATTATAATGTCATGTGATCCTAAGAACTCTTTAATGCCTTTGACAAAATTCCTAATTTTTGAAAGTCATCTGAATTCCTAGGAAGTGTTACATGAGCTGTTGGAAACCATCAGACTCCTTGAATTTTTGGTGTCATGTGACCCTGGGAGCTCTTTGCTAACTATTGAAAATACCTTGGATTTGGACGTCATGTGACCCTGGAAAATATCTGATGAAACTGATGAAGGTGTCACGTGATCCTGGGAACTCTCTACTGCCTGTGAAAAAACCCAGTCATGTGATCCTGGAAAGTGGTACATGAGCTATTGGAAACCATAAGACTTCCTGAACTTTTGGTGTGTCATGTGACCCTGTGAACTCTTTGATGACTGTGAAATTTACTCTCATTTTGAAAGTCATGTGATCCTGGGAACTTTCACTTAGCTGTAGGAATCCCTTCTTTTTTTCAAGTCATGTGACCCTGGGAAACTCTTTAATGCCTCTGACAAAAAGAAAGTCATGTGATCCTGGGAAGTATCATATGGGCTGTTGGAAACCCTTGATTTTGAAGTCATGTGACCCTGGGAACTCTTTAATGTGACAAAAAGCACTAACTTTGAATGTCATGTGATCCTGGGAAGTGTCCTGTGAGCTATTGGAATCCCATTTTTTGGAAGTCATGTGACCCTGGGAAGTATCAGATGAAACCCATAAAGACTTCCAAGATTTTGATATCATGTGACCCTGGGAACTCTCTACTGCCTTGTGAAACAAACCCTGATCTTGAAAGTCATGTGATCCTGGGAAGTGTCACATGAGCTGTTGGGATAGATTTTGAGACATGTGACACCATCACATGACTTTGAAAAGGCCCCTGATTGTGGACTGGCAGGGAAACCCTGACATGACCATGTTGTTTCACGACATGGTGATGGAAGCGATGAAGACAGAGAAGATTTAAACGCTGATGTGGCATGAAGTGGCGTGTGAGGATGTTATGTAAGGGTGTTTCCCTAAAAAGGTCGTGTCATGCAAGTGACTCTGGATGGATCATGCTGGTGTGCAAAATAAGTCATCGACATAAGTCATCTACCTGTCAAAACATTGTGAAAACGTGATGAGAAACAAGGCAAAGTTAGGTAATGTATCGGGGAAGACGCAGGCTGTGTAACCCATTCAGTAAACTGTGCCAGAGGTGCTGCCGAGGACAGGGGTGGTTGGAGAGACAAGGAATTGGAAACCTGGGAGAGAAAGTCCCTCGATTCATTGTCGTAAAGGTAAATTAAAGTTACTATGCTGGGTATCAGGTAGGGGATTTCGCTTGGACAATCATCAGATACAATTCTGTCACCCCTTGCAATGGAGGGGTGGCTACAGGGTGGTCAAAATGGTACCCAACACAAATGACATGAAGGCCAGAAAATGTGGTTCTCCCTAGTCTTCGCACGGAGGGCCGACAAAATGGAGGGGAAGCGGTAAGAGCGTTGGTGTTCATGAGGACCTACCTGGGGTTTTCCTAAAACCCAACAGTCTATGCAATTCATCACTGTAACACGAGAAATAACTCCCCGCAAAGTCTCCATGCCCCCCTTGCCCACATCGTATGCAGCATTTACAAGCTCCCCGTTTTTTTGTGACGGACATGGACATGGGGGCGATGTGGCCGGGTGATGTGACCGGATCAGTGGGCATGATGGGTTGGTTCACAAAAGGAAGATCAAAGCGAAGTGCTTGTGGAACCGCGATGTCGGAGCACTGCAGGCAAGGATAAACGCAGGGACGATAGAGATGACATGGGGTGCGGACGATCAACCGGCCATGGCCCTGAAGGTGTTGAGTCTTCACATATGTCGTCACGAACGATAAGAGGCCGTTGAGAATGAATACATGATGTTCCCCCTTTCCATGGATAGCATGCTGAAGATGGTCACATTCGGTACCTCGAGCACCCCCTCCCCACATCAGGGTCACGGCATAGTACATGGCCGAAACAAGCTCATCAAGGTCGGTGATCCATTTTCAAATCTTGTCTGCCAGAGAATGAGGAAAGCCAGTGTGAAGGTGTGACCGCAGACCTACTTTTGTTAGCTACAAGAACGCCCTGCGATTTCGTTAAGTAGGTTCCATCCAACGCCATCCTGTCTAGCAGCCTGCGTGAAAAGCTTAACAGGCCTTGGGGGTCTTGGGAGACGATGGAAGTCCCCTGAAGATCTTCACGAGGATGGTTGATGAACCAGTTGTTCAGATTGGCTGAGTCCGTTCTAGAATCTATATATATATATGCCATCACGTCTGAGAAATCAATGGACAAGGTGAGTTTCTTGATCAAAGTGTCCATTTCGTCTGTCACAGAATGTAAAGACCTCCGTAGACGTTCGACACTCAGTGGGAAGCCATCCACGGACAGTATGCTCATCTGGGCGTTCCAGATGAACTGAGGAAGGCCGGGCTCGCTGTATGCGAGTGAGCTTAAATATGCATGCTTCTGTCGCAAATAGGTAAAAAGGCTCGGCCGTCCATCTGTGATCAGATGCTTCACATGGTTTTCATACGCCCTGTCATAAAATGAGGTTATATGAGGATAAAAAGGCGTGGAAGAGATTACTTGTATGTATCTCCATGATAAAGGGGGGCCTTGTCCAATATCTCCCGAACCGCACTCACCCTAAGACACCATTGGATGGATGAAATGTGCGGAGGGATGGCGGAAACCCTTGTAGTATTTCCGGCGTCATCCCTGAGATGATATGCCAGGAGAAATAGGGTGAAGAGGTCCTTGCGATCGCTCAGGATTGCATCATGACTGAGATTCTCCAGAAGGGTTATAATTGTCAGGTGGATCTGCTCTTCAATGCTACCGGGGTTCGAGCCATCAAGGATTGCTTGTAGGGACAATAAATGTGAGAGGTGGCTTTCGTGGAATGGTACCGGGAATCCTTCGACTGGGTTGGCAATATGGCGCAAGAGGAAGACGAGGAATAGTGCCATCAGGTTCGAATATTGCTTCAACGTATCCTTCTCCTGGACGGTCTTGAACGGTTGTGAACCGAGCTCTCCTGTGGAGAGGATAGCATGAGCGGTAAGGATGGGTAGGGAAGGAATGGTCGGAGAGATGGAAGAATAGTAGCTATGGACGCTCAGAGCAAGGTGATTATAGGGATCCGAAGCAGGGGGGGTGGTAATGGTGCTCTGGAGGTCACGAATGCGGACGGCAACAAGAAGGTGGTCCCAACCGAGCTGGGCAAACAGTGTACCCTTTGAACGCTCGTTGGAAGACGGCTGAAAGACATCAGGTAAAGTGTACAGCTGCAAGGAGGACAGCTTCTTTTCAAGGTCATCCGCAAGTGACTCTGGGCCGGTGGTGGTGGTTAGGATAACCTCCACCATTTGTTGCGTCGTACGCATATTGGAGAGTTTATGGGCCGTGACCTTGGCAGACACCCTTTGGGCACCGCCGTGACATTCCGCACAATGCTCGTTGAACCTCCTCCAGTCAGAGAATACAAAGGTAGAGGGGCATCCAGGTATCTGACATTTCACAGCATCAAACACCTCAAGGCCAGGAATAGGAGGAATCAGTCTAGGAAATACGGGCTTTGGCTGATCGGCTTTCAATTGTAAAAGCATTCTATCGATTTCATCCCTGGGAGGAATAGAGGAGTGAGGATGCATGGCAGGTTTATGGTTTGAGATGTAATGAGGGTGAGCAGATTGATAGGATATGGGCAGTCGGCAGAAAAGACAGATCGTCAGGTTGAAAGTAGGGTCGACCTGAATTCCCATAGACAAAAGTGTCTCAGCTGCGGTGGAATCCGTAGCATGCAAGGATGGGCCCAGTAAAAGGGGTACAGTGGACGAATCTGCAGAGGGAGACAGATCCGCAGGAATGGGTGTTTCAGGGTCCACGACCATGTCCAGAAGTGTGTCATGTTCGGTATAAGGTTTGTCCTCGCACATGGGCATCAGAGGATTCTCATCCATCACATCAGGGTAAGAAGCACATGCAAAAGGAGGGGTGGGGGT